>JAGDQP010000679.1:0-55403 GCA_022664845.1 Lepisma saccharinum
GCCCCATCTTGTCAGAATTGGTTGAGGAGGAAGAGAAATTCCTGGTGCCGGGTCCTTAAATTTCTGGATTCTCGAGGGGGCCTTCAGGAACACTTTATTTCCACTGGAAATTAACTTGTCTACGTCAGGAAACAAGCGTCGTACTTCCTCGGCAATTCTATGAAGACCGTGCACTAGGCATGTAACATGCAGCATTGACGGAAATAAAACTTTCAGGGCCCTTGCAGCCTTTTTCATGTATGGTGCTGCATCTGAGATGAACAGGATGACGTTGTTATGGGTTATTCCGTCTGGCCATAGAAAATACAAAGCGTTTGTGAAAATCTGGGCGATTGTGGTGCTGTTGACTCGTTCCATGTTTTCCGACGTTAAGAGAAACAACTTCGGTGGCTGATCAAGCTCCAATGGGCCAACAATTACGTTAGCGATGTGTCTTCCCGTGGCGTCGGTGCTCTCGTCTATGGAAATCCAGATCTTCTTCCCAATTAGTTCGGCGCGAATACGGTCAACTGTACTGTTGTAACACACGTCCACGTATTTTTTTCTCAGCGTAGACTCGCTTGGTATTGTCTCTTTTGTATACTTGTGCAAAAAAGCTCGCAAAGACTGATATTCCACTTTCCACAGCGGTATGCCTGAATCAATAAATGCTTTGCATAAATCCAGAGAAAACTCGGATTATCGGCTGTGGTCTGTGAGAAGTTCTGGAAGCTGACGTACTTTCTTCTTTCCGATGTTCTTAGTTACAGCTAATTTATGTTTCTCTGACGATACATGTCGCGAAATGAAATATTTCTTCCCATGATTCACAGCTTTCTCACACACTTTGCACAGAAGAACCGATCCATCAGTAGAAAAAATGTCACTACCAAATTCAGACACATAGCGGTGTAACTTCGTTTTCAAAGGCACACTATGCCTAGGAGGCATTTTCGCACGGTTCAGCACTGCAAATTACCTAAGAAAACTGGCTACAAATAGCTGCTTAAGAAGGCGAATTCACTCTATTCCTAAGGTCAACAGACGATAATCGCTTATTGCGACGGGAGACCAAGTACATTTGTTTGTTTATGAAATGTAGTAAGTTGCATTGTTGTTTCTGCGATATCGATAAGAAATACAATGTTGCCAAATTGCCTGTTCTTTAATTTAAAGGTGGTGCATGAATTGTTGCTGTGGTTTGATGTAATTATAAATACGTGGTGGCTTGGGAAGAACAAGAGTACTGAATAACCAAATAAAACAGAAGCGAGAAATGTAATTTCAAGAAAATGCTTTGCCGTCGGTAAGACAAAAGATGCAAAAAAAGGCAATATAGCATGAAATAGGCAAAAAAAGAGCAATACGGTAAAATAGGCAAAAAAAGGCAACGTAAAATCTCTTTCAGATTGCTCACAACCTTGGGATCGGTGCACATTTGTATCCAGTTATGCTTTAAAAGTGTCTGAAACTAATAGGCATTTTGCCTAAAATCCGGGCTCTAGTCATGACATTTGGATGCACGGCAACAAAGTTATTGCGTTTCAACTGTCAGTGTGTTGTGTACATCGGTCGGAAAATGAGTTTCAAACAACGAGCTGCAATTGAGTTTTGTGTTAAACTGGGTAAACCTTTTACTGAAACGCACCAAATGCTACAAAATGCATATGGTGATGAGTGTCTATCCCGTACGCAAGTTTACGAGTGGTTCAGGCGATTCAAATCGGGTAGAGAGACGCTGGATGATGACGAAAGATCAGGCCGTCCCAGAACCGGATTATCGGAATTATCCACAAAGAATTTGTTCAGCCCGGCCAGACAGTCACTGGAGAGTTTTACTTGGGCGTCATGAAGCGTTTGCTGGCACGAATTCGTCGTATTCGGCCCGAATATCGAGAAATCGGCAGTTGGACTCTTTTGGACGATAATGCACCATCACATCGTTCGCGACTTGTAACTGAATTTTTGGTCAAAAATCACATTATTCGTTTGCATCATCCAGATCTCGCTCCGTGCGATTTCTATCTGTTCCCGAAACTGCATTTGGCGATGAAAGGAAAGTGGCACGCATCGATTGAAGCCATTGAGAAGGCGACGACCGCCGTCCTAAAGACCATTCCAATAAAGGACATGGAGAAGTCGTTTGACAACTTGTTGGAGCGTGCAAATATGTGTATCGATGCAGAAGGGGAATACATTGATTAATAAAAATGATTTGTTCCAAAATGTACATTGTTTTTTTGTTTTTTTAAAAAGTTCGGTTTCTTTTGGAATGGAGGGTGTATATCTAAAACTGTTAACAAGAAAATGGAAAAAGGAGAAATATTGAGGAAAGAAAGAGACTGACAACTTCGTTTCAAAAAGAAAAAAAAAATGTCGAAGGGCTCTGAAGGAATAAAAGCAAATGTGATCATGGAAGAATGACTGAACTTACAGAAATTAAATTACCATATTGAAACTAGAGCTCCCGAAATTTTTTACATCCGCTTTTTTTTTTTTTTTTTCACCCTTACTAAATGTATGAACATCGACAACCACTGAAATCGAGAAATATGTTTTAAAAAACGTATTTGAAATTAAAAAAAAATATATATTTAAAACAAAATCACATTGTGTGTATCACTTCCGGCCACGTACCTTTCCCTCGACCCTAAAGTCAGTCAGTGGCACTAACTTTATAAAAATTCAGCAAATAGAACCTCAAATTTGCATTCCTCTGATGATTTTCACCCCTGGTAGTTTTCAATTGTTACGTCATCCAAGGTCTTGCGTAAAGAAAATATTTTTTGTTTCGTACTGCTGCACACTCTCTGCGGTAAGAATCCTCTCTAAGCAGATTTTATTGTTGTTGTTGCTGTTGAGAAGTGCCTTAATCAAGACCTAAGTAGCTGGTTAAGCTAAGGAGTAACAAATACTCAATATACACACAAAATTGGCCGTGCTGTAGTAGTATACAGAGCCGAAATTGGGTAACTTTTGGTGACCCGGGCATAGGCAACTCGGTCCGAAACTTAGTCCGATCAGTGACTAGGTTTGAAACTTGGTCCGATCCGTGACTGTCTGAAATTTGGTTCCGTCCGTGACTCGGTCTGAAATTTGGTTCGGTCCGTGACTCAGTCTGAAGCTTGGTCCGGTCCCTGACTCAGTCTGAAACTTGGTCCGGTCTGTGACTCACTCTGAAACTTGGTCCGGTCCGTGACTCAGTCTGAAACTTGGTCCGGTCCGTGACTCAGTTTGAAACTTGGTCCAGTCCGTGAGTCAGTTTAAAACTTGGTCCGTGTAACGGGTAAGCTTCGGTTGCTAGGTAACGCAATGTTGACTCTTTACGATGCCAAAGAATGTAGTCCACTGTGTTCAGGCACAATGACGATGATAGGAAATACTTATGATGTTCCAATTTGTCCCGGATTGCACTATAGCAGGAAGCCGCAGTTAAGGGATATCACTGCTACGGGAATCCATGGCCCAAACCGTGAAAACATACATACAGTATGTTTCAAACAACATATGAGATAATTGCACTGATGTAGGAAGCGCAAGCAGTGCTTTCACTGCACCAGGAATCTTACTCAATGTTTAGAGCACGAATATCATATGAAAAAGTCTACCTTTCAAAAGAATAGAAGGTATATTTAACGATCTTCTGGCTAGGTTTACATACGTGTTCGGGCTATCAAATATTGTTCAGTAAACCATTGCAAGCATACACATTATTACTTACACATATGGTTAAATACCTTACCTACTTTACATTCTTCTCTATAAAAGTAATATAGGCATTCAAAATAATTAAACAGTACAATTTATTCAATATTCTGCACACTAAAAACACTGAAAGTGAATGTCAGTAATTGCCAAGCGCGTGAGCCACCTATGTTTCACTTACACAATGAACGAATACATATGACAACTTTATCTTACGAAATGTCAATAGTTCCACATAGTTCGTATCAAATGTGACGGTGGGCTACACTATTACATCCGGTCCGTGACTCGGTCTGAAACTTGGTCCGGTCCGTGACTCGGTGGAAATGACTCGACCGACACAGTCTTGACCCGACTCACTCCGTAACTCGGTCTTGACCCACACTGAGCCTATGACCTGCGACCTGATGATGGAATCTTGACCCGGTAACCTTGTTGTGATCCAATTTCACCTGTTCGAAATTCACAAATTCTTTCAGATCAGCCTTACCATAGGGGGTTATTTTTGTTCTTCTGGGGATAGGAGACTATATCTATATGCTATTATTATTGCTAGAAAATTTTCCGCGTCGTATTTTTTGTGCTTTTGTGTGTGTGTGTGGGTGGTAATACCCCATTCCAGACCTCCCCCCCTGAAAGAAACATTGTTCAAACGCAACAATGTATTATTAGGGCAAACTAAAACTCTCCTTTGCCCTTCGCATTAATGAGTCACGCCTGGTTCCAAGCACAGACCCAGTAACTCGGTCCAAAACCTGACCTGGTGACCCGTTTAAGCTCATTTGGTTTTATGGTCAGATTACCCAGTCGCAAACTGGGAGACCTGGCTTCGAGTCCTGATTACAGCAACGACCATTTTTAAAAAAATATATTTTTCAATTGTCACCGATACCACACAAAAGTCCATGTGGAAAAGTAATCATATATTTCTCTTGTTTGCATAAGGTAACTAATTAATCAGAACAGTGTTTCCAAGTCTTTCAAAGTATTTTCTAGGTTCCACGTTGGGTGTAAAGGATGAATTCCACAAATGACAAAGAAAACTATTCTTGTGTGTCAGGACTTTATACATATGGCAAGTTAATATGTAGAGTTGTTCTACACCATGTAGGCCTATATCATAACGCATACACATACAAAAAAAAATACAAATACATACAAAGAAAGCGTGGTAATGTGTGTTTGTGTACATAAACTCAAACCAAAAGCATCTGGTTTGGCCTCCCTATGAATGGTCATTCAATTACGAGGGACCACTTGCTCGCTCACACTCATTTTTGTCTCCCTTTGCCGATCTCTATTCACCTCCGGGTTCAAACCAAATCTAATTAGCAGAAGGGGCTGTTGCTCCACAAGGGAGCGTGGTAGGGTTCGAATACGGAACGGCTGCTAGTGTAGTAAGCATCTAGTCAGCATTAGTGCATCTGGTAAACAATCCCAATTACATACGTATAGCTATATATATATATATATAGAGTAGGTCGGTGTTGATTGATGAACCTGTCATTATGATACAAAATTTCGTACAACACACAAAAACTACTCACTTACGAATATGTATCAGTATTTACGAAAATAAATCTTTCTAGTCAATAATAACAACAATGATAATAATATGAACTCCCTGAAATGTTGGCCTAAAATTATTTCAATTTTATAAAAATATCTGAATTTCCGGGGAAGGGAGGACTTTTTTTTAATGATATACTGCACTGTTGTGTTGTATTAGAATTTTGCTACTTACCTTAGACGTAAATAACATCGGTAAAAATGGCACAAATTTATGTTTTTTTTAACGCAAGATAGGTAGTAACGTTGAAATAGGCATTTTCATGCGTTATAAAATTTGTGGATTTTTGTATAATTTTGTCATGAAACATATACATATGCAACTTTATTTTCAACAAAGTACTATGGCCAAATACAGTTTCTTTTAACCTAAAGATTAACAAACTGATAAGTAGAATTACTAACATGATAAACTAAAAACCGAAGAATAAAACAAATTTGTTCCCGAAGAATGAATGAGCTTCTTTCCTTCGTGTGCTTCCGCTACTTCTCGTAGTCTACTAACACAAATCATCCTCCCATTCCCACATCAGCTGAAGAAATACGATTGGTAGGCTGCAACAAACTATATCCTCCTCCACATATATATCCATCCATCCTACGTGTCTCCATAACCCTTCTCCCCCATGCAATCAATCATACAAAAAAACAACAACTCAAAAATGAACTATGAATGTTTGTTTTTACCATCAGCAAAGAATTGCGTGGTATGTCTCACTTTAAAGGAAAGAGTTAAGACTAGCTGTGTATTCAAACATGATACATACCGTTCTTAAAGATACTGAATCTTCAGAGACGTGATTAAGTATCAAGCTTTAAATTTACACAGCTTTTCCTTCACCTGAGGTTTCATTGATCATTTAATTCTTCTTTTTTCGAAAGTCTTTTAAAGAAAGTGGAGATGAGGAAGTCGCTGCGCTGACCACCTGACACACTCTCTGAACAAAACTCTCGCCTCGCAGATCAAGGGTTGCCACATTAGTGACACAGAATTATATTACTAACTGACCTAAGCAGTTTCCAATCTTGAGAAAACGTCTGGAACAAAAATAATGTTTCAACTGTTTTTGAATGGTTTCCATACCCTTTCCTTCGTCATTGCCTAATGCATTAAAAATAAATTAACACATCCACTCAACTTTTTTTTTTTTTTTAATGTCAAAATCGACTACACTTGACAAAATGTTAATCACATTTTGCAGAAGATTTTGCTTTACGCTATGTTCATCTCTATAATAATAATAATTAAAAAAATGCAGTCCTGACAACGAATACGTCGCACCGCGGGATAAAATCAAAAATCAAAAGCGTTCTGATTTTTTAGGATGTCTGGCAACCCTACTCTCGTAAAACTTTTGTAAATTTTATTTTACTATGGGCATTTTAGCATCTTTTTTACTTCGGCCCGTCTCAATTAGATCAGTGCAACGCATGTTAAAAATTCACAAACACCCATGTCTCGGACGGGATTCGAACCCGCAACCTTGAAAACACTGGTCTAAAGACTACCTCGGTCGTACCCCGTAGTTTTTAGTTGTTTTTTTCGTACGAATGTTTCAATGTTATATAATTATACAAATAACTTCATTCTGTGAAGTTGCTGCTTATGGCAAATAATCCGCATTCTGATCTCAACTAACTTTAAGTTCAACAGCCTGCGATGGCTTAATCCCGTCACATGTATAAGGGATCACGTCCCTCGGCGATCGCGTTTTCGGAAAAGGGACGGGGGAATGTAACGTCCAAAATATCAGTCCAGGTACCATCTGCGTATTCGCATGGTGAAACTGAGAAACAGTTGGTTTTCTAGCCTTTAAACAGCTATGGATGAGTTCGAAAAGGGTACGAAAAAAGCATGTGGCAAAGACGTCGGTCAGGGTCGTCAGCGAGGCTCGAAGCTCCATGCCTTGCCGGTGTCGGTCCGAAATCAATGAAGCAATACAAAGGATAACGAGCCAAAATTGAACCAATAATGCCCATATCGATCATAGTTGGTCGTTCTGACTAAACATCGATAATATCGATATCGATCGCAAGCAATATCGACAGAAGAGCTTGCCAATCGAAATTGATGGATATTGGATAATAATATTGATCAAAGTTGCAAATCGTGCGATACTGATATCGACCAACACTGATGTGATATTGGGACAACAATTGAACTGGGAGAGCTCCGTTATTATTATTATTATAGCTATTCCGCAAGTTTCAAAATTTATGTAAGAACAATTTATACAAAAAAGAGGTGACCTATTCGGAAATAACTTCTTATTGTCGTTTTATTTAGCATAGCATCTCGTCATTTAATTGTCAGACCATGTATTTTTCACAACTAATATTCTTATTAATATGTGAGATATATAATTGGCTTTGTAGATCGAGAATAGCTCAACGTCAGATTTATAATTTACATTACTAATGCATAAACAGAAATTAACCCAAGTATACGAGTAAGCCCCTACAAAGAAGACCCTGAAATAATAATAAAAAAAGAGAGTAACATTATATATGTATACCACCCACAACATTTTTTTTTTAATTAAGTGAAGATTTGCACAAACAAACTAAATATTCATGGTGATTTAAAAAAAAAATCGACTACAGCGGTACACCTGCTTTTTGAATTTCAATTCGATGGTCTAACCCAAACCAACACCCATCTACTTCATCTTTTGCTGAGTTTGCAGGAGATAGTGGGGAAGCCAAGGCGTTTACCAGCTATGCGATAACCGCAGAGCACTCGGGACTTCGCTTCCGCAAAATACTATCTCATTACGTACGAAGAGAGACCGACCATTAGTCCATAGATGGAGTATTGCTTCTCAGAGTCTCTCTCTTGCTCTCTCTCTCTCTCTCTCTCTCTTACACACACACACACACACACACAGAGAGAGAGAGAGAGAGAGAGAGAGAGAGAGAGAGAGAGAGAGACCCACAAGTAAAAGACGATTCCTTATTAAAGGGGCACGTTGGTAACGAGGCAAAGAACCCGCATACCGCTCCAAAATGCAAACTTACAAAGAAACCACAGGTGAACTTGACCAAAAGCATGTTTCTGGGCCTTCATTTGCTTTTCTTTTCACTTTCAGAAGACTATTTCTTCCTATTTGTCCAGGAGACATGGTGGTCGATCACTCGACGTAACCACAGAGCCCAGAAACTGTAGGGAAACCATACAATCATTCTGAATTTGAGTTTCTATGTGTTAAATTAAAAATACAAGCACAAAGAAGCCCACAGTAAAAACTTGGGTGACCCAGATGACAGTGTGCGTACAATGACGCCAATTCTCTAAATGAAGAAAGCTAACGAAATGGATACGACCTGCCGGTTTTAGTCTCCAGCTTAAAAAAAAATGGCGGGATAAATGAAGGTTGCTGAATCCGAATCTGAAATCAGATTCTCCCTAAAAGCTTTGCTTCAGACGCTAATGTGATTTTTGTTAGAAAATGGAAAAAGCTAATAAAAAGGAAAAGGACCTGTCAGCTTTAAAGTCACCAGAGCCCAATCGGTCCTACACCCGTCAATCATACGTTTTGCTTAAATACGTAGCTTCAAATATAATTCGTAAGCCCGACCAGAGCTGAAACGGGTCACCGAGTCAAGTTTTGGACCGGGTCAATTTGGGTCAAGATTCGATCGTCGGGTTTCCGATTCAGTCAGTTTGGTGATATTGGCAAAGCCGAAACCGGTTCACTTTTGGTGATCCGGTCCAAAAACCTGACCCGACTGACTTCCGTACTCTGTGGGTAACACCACCGGTCCCGCTCACCACAGAAACACTGTTCAAAACTAACGGTATGAAAGAATTAAAAAAAAAAAACTCTGCAGGTCCCAAGCATAGACCCAATGGCGCGGTTCAAAACTTGACCCAGTGACCCGTATCAGTTCTGGAATTGGGTCGACTGGTTCGCAGTCAGTTCACAAAAAGTGATTCTATTTCAGCTCTGAACCCGACATGTGTGCCCATTATTTGTGGTGATGATACTCTCGACGTCACTTGTCTCAGAAACTACGACACATGTCTATAGGACCTATTTTTCTTCTTTTACTATCAGTAATCACTATTCAAAATATCCTGAATCCTGATACACCCTGTATATTCATCCTTCCAATAATAAAATAAATAAATAAATACCCATGAACAAATTTACGCTTTTCGATATGTCTCACATTTATGTACACGTGGAACAAAAAAGAAAGAAAATACCAACCCAATGCATGCCATCAGAGGGCCTAAGTTCTTTTGAACCTTCTTTCCTAACAGGTGTCCTCAGGGAGTTAACATCACAGTACGGAGGTATGGATAAGTTTAAAAAAAAAAAAGAAGAAAACGAAGACGAAGTGTGGAACCAGCGAAAAGGAAGAGGTTGATGTAATAAGAAGAAAGTCAAGGCGTCGTCATGACAACGCCTAACCTAGTTTTCAAAGAGTGCCAAAACTACAAGACGAAAGAGGTTATCTTTCTTTTTTTTTTTTTTATTCTTAACAGTGCACACACAAACAGACACACACACTTAAAAGAAATACTTCTCAGGAGCTTAAGAGCACCAGCAGCAATACAATAGAGAAAACAAACTAGCCACCTTGTCTTCTCAACGTCAAACATCCGAAGAAAAAAAAAGAAAGAAAGAAAAAAAAATGTTCCAAAACCAGAGCAGAGAACTATCACCTAAAGTGGAAGACAGGTTTGTAGGATTGCAGTTTGGACTTGTCAAGAAAATAAGAACCTTCGAGGATAAGGAAAAGACACGACAACAAACTTTAAAATTGAAATAAAGAAAAAAAAAACAGATCTGTCCAGTTTAAAGAATACAAGAAGTGTTATAAATGAGGAAAGGAAGTCTGAATGGATGAAATACAACCACGATTAGCAGAGTGACCAAAGACTTAAATGAAAATTATTTTCTGTGCACTCTTGAATAAATAGATTGATAAAAAAAATAGGGTAAATTGCGATGGACTAATCACTGTTAATTCTAATTTCCAAGTTTTTCCTATGATCTCCTGGACAGTAAGGTACAGTCTGTTTATTTCTTCTTGTGATGAATGATGGAGCTGTGAATAACCTAACGAATCCCAGTACACAGAACCAAACATACCATCTTGGCTGTTGAACGTAACTCGAAGTGTGCTATTTCTTGGACACGATAGCACTTGTTATGAACAGCGTACCATACCTAGGAGAAACCATGTTGATGAATCTGTACAAGAATGATTCTAGGATGGACAAACCCAGATGACAATGGTCCAAGAGCTGAATGTCTCAAACAATATCATTTCCAATAGGGGTTGACGGAACATGGATACTCAGTTCCAAAATCCGGATCCTTATTCCTCGGTTCCAAGATCCAGATCCACATGCTTGACCCCAAGATCCAGGGACCAGGTTTCAAGACCCAGAACCGGGTACCCGGTTCCTGATTCAGTACTTGGATTCTGATTCCACAAGAAAACAACTATTTGGTCTTACAATGCCAAATAATAAATCCAGAGTATAGCGAGAGTCCTAGTACGGGAACTTTCAGCAGCCACAGAGACAACTGTTTTCAGGTAGACAGCAAATGGACAATGCAATTATCCACTAGTAGTTAGGGAAATGCTGATTACGGAATAATATAAGGGTGAAAGTTTCATACTCACTGCTGTCGCATTAAGTTACATTTGAAGCTAGGCCAAACCGCGAAAAAAGATACGTTTACTTGCAATGAAACATATGATTCCTTGATTAAAAGAAACGCGCCACACGTTATAGCGTACAATCCATTAAAAGACCTCCGTACCAACGCTGCGTGTGCATGTGTGTGTTTTCATGTTGTTTTTGTTTTAAAGATACGAGACAAACGTCAAACAATAATGAAATTTTGGAAAGTGGTCCGGGAAATACTTGTATCAAATGAATCACCTGACATTTTGACACTGTTTTTTTTTTTTCTTTTTTTTCAGCTGAGAAATTAGACTACCCGTAATGAATGATGTCATACGCCAATGCCACGACAGGTATTCTAACTTCTCAGATAAAAACAAACGATGTCAAAATGTCAGGTAATTCATTTCATACACATTCACAACAAGTATTCTTGAGGCCGCTTCCCAAAATTTCATTACTGCTTATCATTTGTCCCAGTATCTTTTATACGAAAACATACAGGTACTGAGGTCTTTTAAGAGCAGGATTTCCCCCCCACGAGCGACACGTGAAGTGTCTTGTGAAGTCGAACCCATATTGTCCACCTTGTTTATTGACCTATCCCGCTGCTTTTCAGGTCGAGTAACATTCCAATTCTCACGAACATGATATTAAAAGTTCCGCAAATTCTAAACAGATTCAAATCTGGATCCTCTCCTCTTGAAAGTGAGACTGTTACCCATCATTCTGTGCGAAAACCTGATTAACCAATTAAATCTAAGTTTATTTTCTTATAATAATAATAAAAATAGAACAACGATATTCTGAGAGCTGACAGCTTATGACCAAACTGTCATGAGAAGTATCACATATTCCTACTCAGGAATGAAGAAAGTTTGAATCCTGCTGCCAGCTATACTAACTTAGATTTCTCAGGAGTTTCGTGTTTAACAAGGCGAATGCCTGTACCGTACCGAGACAAGAACTCTGGCTGCTACTGACCTTTGTCGCCCCGAGGAGAGCGCTCGCCAAATGAAGATATTCCTCAAACATGTAAAAGTCTTAGGCTGTCTGCAGGCTCATAAATGTAAGTAAGAAAATAAAAAACAACAACAGGTACCATCCATACACTCATGCACACACGCACACACATACAAAAAAAAAAAACGGGCGTGGCTCTGTAGAGCGTTGGCTTAGCATTCGGGAGGTCGTGGGTTCAATTCCAGCGGCTGATCATCCTGACTGAGGTTTTTTCCAGAGCTTTTTCTCAGTCACACCACTCAAAGGTCGCGATGGTACCTTCAACTTACGCCCTGGGCGACGCTTTCCCGTATCCTTTCCCCTCAACTAAAAATTCTAACTCAAATTAAAAAAAAAACAACAACCTGAAAGTTTTGTAGTTTAGAAGTACTCAATTTAAGTTGTTCACTTCATTCCATATTTCTCTCTCTCTCTCTCTCTCTCTCTCATACACACACACAAACACAGATCTAGCCTCACACAAGGCACAAAAATACTTTAAAGAAGTCATTAATAAAATCACACCGTAACCCTTACCCCCACATTAACAGATGATAAATAGTCCCTTTTCCCGTTTTAATCAAGAGCGTCATTGACTCATCAATTCACTTAAACTGTATATACCAAATAAAAAAGGCGTTGCCATGGGTTACACTCCACCACTCCTTTATCCACTTTATGCTAGGTGTATGTATACATACACACACACACACACACCTCACTACTCTCGCTCTAAAGAACCCAATACAGTAAACTAGACCACCCTCGATTATTTTTTTCAGCTGTAGCCTTTCTTAGCGCCAAACGAGAACTAAAAAAAAAAGGAGAAAAAAAGACAGCTGTCTCTACATTAAATGCTTTACTGATTATGAAAAGAAGAAACAAATTTATCTCTGCTAATGTAACGGAAGTGAAATGAAGTGTGGTGAATCAACAGCCGGTTTCGGGTGGATAAATATTACCCTTAACTACTTTATGCAAACAGAATTTTCGCCACGTCAAAAGGTTACATTTACTGTAAATGTAACACTTGGATGGTCTCCAACAGAAATTCGTTTCAAATAGAGTTCGATAAGTGGCTACGCTTGTAGACTTGAAGTCCAAGGTTCGATCTTCAGTTAGGTCACATGTGGTTCGGATTCCACTTAAAATTATTGGTTCCATTAATATTGAATAATAACATCAATTCTATGAGACAGACAATGGCACAGTATCATCGGCTCACCTTACCTACAGCCTAATTACATTCAGATCGCAACTCTAACTTCAGGTAGAACACATCGTCATCATAACCACTTCGCTTTATTTTCTTCGTTTTGATCAACGGACTGTACAGATAATTATGGCTTAAGCCTGGCACAAATCTGACGGATAGCATCCGTGGTAGAGCACTTCTTGAGAAAGATATTAGGAAGGAAGTAAATGAAGCCTCTATTCTAGCTATCATACAGCATTCACCTGATGTGATTGAGGAATGCCCTAGAATATCTCTGTAAGCATGGCTAGTGTGAGCAAGCTTTGAACCAATGATGACATCTAATTCCTGGGCCGAAGTCAGCGACATCCGTCATTAGACCACGAGAGCTGCGTATTTATTTAACTTACCTTAAAGGACTTTCGGCAAAACACGTGGTCGTAGTCAGGGTTTCCGCCATGTTTTCAGTTTGTGTGTGGGGGGGGGGGGTTGTAAAGTCAAAATTGGGTGTAAGTGAAGTTTCGCACGGTTTCTATCGATTTTTCATAGCAAAAATTTTTAAAGTTGAAGGATGTTGTCGAGATTTTGGGGGTGACATCCCCCCACAGAGGGTTAAGTCTGGCGGAATCACTGGTAGTAGTAGTTATTCTTGCTGAAGTATCAGGAGTACATAAAATGAAGTTTAAACTCCGTCGGTGGTCTAACAACACTCCCATCAGCATTTCTAAAAAAAAATCCGACAATGAAACAATTTAAATGCTAATTGAACAACATGCTAGTTTTGGAAGGCATGAAGTTAAAAGCATTCAGGAAATCGCTTGGCCTCCCAATTTATTGAAGCTATTACCGCCAAATTAAGGCACTATAAAGCGTTGAAAAACACGGGCAAACACATTTAATTCCAGTTTTGCAAACACATCTCACTCTTGATCAAAAGAATTCATGTTCACGAATTAAAAAAAAACTTCAGGTGGCAACACTGAAGCTTGCTTGTTTTCTTTCTACTCCTATTATTTTCTTTTTAAATAAAAAGTAGGGCTATTTGTTACGCCATTAAATTTATTTTGGATTTATGTATCAATGGAAAAAATCAATTCTGTTATAATTTTAGAATCTACCTGTTGATTTAAAAAATATATATATTTATGGCCTTTAAGCATCTAAGGCTCAGGCCTGGATAGGGGAGAGAATAGGTTTCGGGAAGGTCGGTCAGGGACTATGTTGAAGGTGTCATCCCAGCATTTGCCTGGTGTGACTGAGGAAAAAGCCTGTCAGGGTGGTCGACCGCTGGGATCGAACCAACGACCTCCCGAAAACTAAGCCAACGTCCTACCACTGAGCTACGGCGGCTCGGTTTTAAAACCTTGTGCTAGCCAAGGATGTTGTCATAAAGGATATGCTATTTCGTCAGAACGTGAAGCCAAACGCCACATAACAAACTCCACCCATGTTAAGTCCACTTACTCCAATCAAAAGCAAACTTTCCGGCTAACAAAGATGGCAGCAAGCTCTGTGGTTTTCTGTTAACCAATCTGATGCGTCGCCTTGGTCGATGGTCAGTTGTATTTTGTCTTCACTCTTTCGCTGCACATGAGATAGCTACAAGCATATCCTCTTTTAGAATAACCTTGGTGCTAGCACAAATAGCCTATGTATTTGATCAAAAAAGTAAAGTTTTGTTTGTATGTTTGCTTTCTTAGTATCAAGGATGAACGTTCTGTTTGGAACTTGAAGGTTTTCGGGTCGAATCCCGCGGCCGACTATCCTCATTGAAGTTTTAACTCAATTCCCATCTCAATCACACGAGACACATGACAGAATTGTACAGTAGCTTGGGTTCTAACCTGATGTAGAATGCGTATCCACAAACACACCGTCATATAATGGCGCTCGCCAGGAACGCAGCCTCATTCTTCAACGATAACTTCAGAACCGAAATTTGCGCCTTTTGCAACTCCCAGATACGACATTTCATGATTTTTTTTTTTCTTCTTCAGCTAAACAGTTTTCGCCTGCTATCATCTAGAATTTTGGAATTGAAAATTTCTGACTTTCACAAACACACCCTCTCTAACGACAGTTTTTAATTTTTGTTGTATTTTGAAAATCTAAATACAGGAATTTTCCATTCGTAATAAACAATATTAAAATGTTCTAAGTAACTTTGCCAGTATCCCATCATCCGTAAATGAAAATATTATTATTATTGTTATTATTTAATTTAAAGACAAAATCAATAAACTTTTCTTCCATCCAAAATACTATTTGAATGAACCTGAAAAGCGTAACCTGTGGTAGTGACAGAGGGACCAGGGGGTGAAGATGAGACATGTTAAACCAAAATTCATGGTCCGTCATTTCAAATACACAATAATGTTTTGATAGAAGCTCCAGAAGAGTGTTTGAATAATAAAAAAAGAGCGATAGAAAAAAAAAAGAACCCCGTTTCCGTGCATGTGTCATTCACCATTATGTAATAATACGTTTCGATTGACATGATGAAACACCAGGCCTCTTTCTATTCTTCGATCCGCTCACCATTCCAGTATTTCACCTATTGTTAACAGGGCCATCAGTTATACACAGGATACGCAAGTGTTGCCATCTAATGGTAACAAATATAGCTAACTAACTGGTGAAAGGAAACACTAGCAGATTATCTGATTTTGAAATATTTGCAAGCAAAGCATCAAACAAATGAAAGATTAAAACAAAAAAATCAATTTTCCTCCCCATATTTCGTGTCATACCGCTTGTATGAAGCAGAGAATAAATAACTTTTACGAACGTAGTCTGTCTGGTAGTGGAAATTTGGAGCTGTTTACTTGATTATAGTGTCTATAATTAGAAACTAATCAGATTTGTTTTTATTTGGCTCCAATGAAACTCCCACCTTTCTACTAGTTAAATATTCCACTGCTGGTTTAGTTTCTTCCTGAGAATTGTATTCCACCCACATATCTAACCAGTATGATAAAATGGGATAATAATTTAAATCATTAACACGAAAGCGCTTTTCAGCAGCTACATGGATGAGGATAGCAGCAGACCGAGATGTGTGGAAAGAAAAGGGGGAGGCCTTCATCCAGCAGTGGATAGAAAACGGCTGAATATGATGATATAATCTTTGTTTGCTAGTGCAGAAGCTATAACAACAGTGATAATAATATAGGAAGATAAGGTTTCAAGAATTAAAACACTGTGAAAGACAGATGAAACATGCACTATTTGTTTTGGTAAGTTAATACAAAATTTGCAAAACAGTTTTGAACATTTTCAAAACAAGGCCTCCTTTTATCGATATATAAAAACACATTTTAAACTGTTTCAGAAAATGTCTACTTTAGAATTTCAATATAAATAGCGAGCGCCATTTTGTTTAACGATTTGCCTCCTCATTTTGTTCAACTGCCCAAGTCTTAAGATTTCAAGATGGTTGTGCTCAGCCATTTGCATAAGGTCAACGGAACTACCACGATATTATACCTAAACAACTGTAAGTTAAAGTGAGGTACTTATATTTTGCATTTTAGGTTTCACACATACACAAACGAGTAACAAACTTGATGTAAAAATAAACTGGAAAGTACAAAAATTCATTCGGAAGCACAGTATCCATGAAATCACCACTCTAATTGAAGAAACTGAATCTGTGATGCAACCAGTACATAGTTCCGACTCCCACCCGCTTCATGGCGCCATCAGTTTGATCTCGGGGGGTATACCTTCCCGTTTTGTCAACCTTTTCCCCTACTTTTATCACAAGTACCATCCGCTTTGACTCAATTGTAACGTAATTCATTGTATTCGGACACTCTCTCGATATCATCTTGTCCCAAAAGTGTCTAGATGAAAGCACTGATATTACTAGTTCCCCCAAAGGGGAATGGCACTCATAATGGAAGCATCGAAGCTTCTCTGGTCAAAGTATGTTTACTTAAAGGCGGAAAAATTACTGTCATGGCGGCTCAAAACTGACGGTAAGTATAGAGTTGTATCCAAAATTTGAATTTAATTTTTATTTATGCCCTTTAGACATCTACGGCTCAGGTTGCGATAGGGGAGGGGAAAGGATTCGGAAATCTGTCGGTCAGGGCCTATTATGAAGGTGCCATCCCGGCATTTGCCTGGCGTGACTGAGGAAAACCCTAGAAAAACCTTAGTCAGGATGGTCGGCCGCTGGGATTAAACTCACGATCTCCCCGAGGGTTACGCAACAAAAAATATCTTCATGTGCAAAGTTCGTAATATCTTTGACTTGAATCTTAGACCAAGCGGCCGTAGCTCAGTTGGTAGAACGATGGTTTCGCATTGACAATGTTCTTAGTTCGAATCCAGCAATCAGTCATCCTGACTGAAGTTTTCCCACGGTTCTTCCTTCAATTACCTATTAGGTAGATATACACTGTGTACCCAAGTATACCTTCCATCTCAGGGCTGCTTGCAGTATCTTCTTAAGAGTAGGCAGAACCACTATACTAAGGAGCTGATTGATGCATTCGGATGCCACGTAATTAGTACCACGAGTTTTAAATATGGAAATCGCCAACGGGTTCTTGATAGGCGTCTGCAAAACGAAATTCTTGGTGTTAGGTTTGTCCTGGCATACGTCGTCTAATAATGAGTGCTCTGCCAAGAAGGAAGATGTACGACGGCTGTCCCAAAGGTCACTGGACAAGGTGAAACGACACTTGTTTGCATTGCCTTCCATCGGATAAATTCCTAAGGACGGTGACATCCGAATCACTTGTGCCCCTACCGGGTATCAAACACGGGTCTCCTTGATTACACCCAACAAGTGTTATACACTAAGCCAGTGAGGATACATGGAAAATGGCATGGAGTACCGAAATAAAACTAAATTTACACACTGCTTTCACATCCGCTCCCACCGAGTAAATATTTATTTACGATGTCACTCGGAAAACGAAGTGCAAGGCAATAATTTACGATTGTGGCTCCGTCTACCTCACTCCCCCCCCCCAAAAAAAAAGAAAAAAACAGGGGAAATTTATCTGGTTTAGTGCTACTGCTATTTCTAGTGAAAAGAACGCAGTCTGGAAATTATAACTCTCTCTCTCTCTCTCTCTTTTCCCCCGTACAAAACACGTCGACAGACAATCGCACTGGAGCTTCTTAATTCATGATTTAATTCATTACAAGGTTCTTGCTCTTTGTACTTCGACACCATACATCTAGATGGCAGTCTTGTTTCTTCTTCTTATCCAGGGAACTTTTAACCTCTCAGTCTTCTGAGGAGCTTTCTTTATGCTCTTTTTTTTAATTATTCTTTTTTTCTTTACTTTGGAAGATGATGATAAAAAGAGAGATTACATCAGAATCTGTTCACAAACTTTCATTCTTCACTTGTTATAAAAAAAAGTACAAGAAAAAATGTACAAAATGGCTGACTTTATAACATTTCACTTTTTTACCTCTTCCTGGAATGTCATAATACATAAATTAAAATGTTTAGTCTTCATACGATTAAAAAAAAAAAACAACTATATAATACCAGAGAAGGGGCGCGTGCCCCCTTCTCAAGGTGAAATAATTGATTTTTATCGCATTATTTCTACAGTTTATCTCTAAAAAAAATCAATCTGTTTCCGGACAAATTTCATTTATCACGAAACAACAATTTTTGGGATACTGGTGGTATATTCCATGATAACACTTAGCAATGTACGGAGAAATATGATAAAATATTATACTTAAAAAACAACAACTTTGTAGTGGCACATGAAATGCCTTTTTGAAAGGTTAATTGTTTGAAAAGAAAGAAGTGAATAAATAATATGTTCGGTTCTTGTTAGCATTGTTAAATGTCATACATGATTTTATAAAAAGTGGCAAATGTGCACGCTAGATGGCGCGCAAAACGTCACTGTAAATTACAGCTAGGTTTATATGTTTATATTGTATATTCTTTGTGTTTTAAAGATTGATTATTATTGCTATTATTATTATTATTATTAATATATTTATTAATGTGTAAACGAAATAAAGAGAATGTAATTCATGTTTAAATGCTCAAACACCAAGAGCATAAATTATTTTGTAAGACAATGTACATAAAAGGTGAGATTGGGTTCACCTGCCAGATCTTGGAATTTTTTGAGTTACAAAAGTTCAAAGTTAAAACTACCTAGTTTTAGGTATGCTCTTAATATGCTTTCGGGTGTGCAAACTCTTTGATTTAACACACAAGTTAAGTGTTGCCTGAACACATCTTAACTGCGCAGTAAGACTCATATGAAGGAATATGTTGAGGGAAGAGCCCTATCATGCACCAACCCATTTCTACTTAGCAGAAAAATATCTGGTCTATTCCACCCTCACAAAAATCCTGTTTCCGCCATTGTATAATACGAGGGTTGAAAGAAACATAATCTACTATTTTTTTTACTTAAATACATGTATTTTAATTAATGAGGAAACAATAAGCTTTTATCACCAGCATTTAACTATTTATACTTCCAGAAGTCCAGTGGGTGAGTGTTAACACTTCGTCTTGTAATCAAGAGGTCCTGGGTTCGATACCTGGTGGACACACAAATAGTTCGGAGCCAACCTCAAACTGTAGGGCCCGTCTTTAAGACATCTTCATCCAAAGGAAGGCAATGGAAAACCACTATCGGTTCACCCTCCTCAGAGATCGTTGGGTTATAGAACCGGGCAGAACACTTTTCATCATCGTTCATTTCGTCACATAGTCACCACAATTCACTACGCATTTCTGGCAATGATGGAAGTTCTTAAAGAAATTGTTCCCGGTGGAAAAGGTCCTTATTCGTTGCCTTGTAATCAAGGGATCCTAGGTTCGATTGCCGTTAGTGGACATAAGTGGTTCGCAATTCCTACTCTTAGGGACGTTGACACCATTCACCTGGGACAACTGCTTCACAGGTTGGATCACTACTTCGCAAACAACCCTCGTATATGTATTTTTTAGGCTTCAAATATTTCCCAACAAAAGTTCAGATTCATTTGCTGTCATCACCCCGTGAAGTTATTTCGCTCTCCCCTCATGCCCTTCCCCTAACAGCAGTTTAACCTGTCCCTTAAATCCGAACACTGTTAGGAATCAAGACTAACAAGTAAGTGTTGAAACAAATAATGAACTCAGGAGATAGAAATCTATTTGTTTCGGTAGTAAATCAGGATTTCCCTACTCCTTATAATAGTTTTCACACAATCTTCTTTCTTATAGTGAAGACAACTATATCTTCTCTCTCTTTTCTTCTCTTCAAATATATTATATTTTCTCTTCCATTTTTTAAATCTTTAACAAAGAAGTGTTGTTTGCGGTTCACAGATCGTATTGTATTTCTCCAACTGTTGTATTTTCAATTGGTGTCTCCAACTGTTCACAAAACTAATGTGGTTATTTTTCATTTTCTCTTTTATAATAGTGTCTTTTATACCTATACGCAACAAAAAGAAAAGAACATGTCACCTGCTCAAGGCATTTTTGTCCACACCGACAAATTACGGCAGTATTGCCAACTGCAAGGCGATAAAAATCTGTTAAAAATACACGAATGTCAATCAAAGTATGCATTAGATCAGTGGTAGAGCGTGTCTTATATGAGTCAGAGATTTATGGTTCGAACCCCGCTCTTAACTCGGGCAAGCGGCTATAGCTCAGTTGGTAAACCCATGGTATGGTATTCGGAAGGTCCTCGATTCGCATCCAGGGATCGCCTATCCTGAGGTTTTCTCTCGATTGCACCAGATAAATGCTGGGATGATATCTTGAAAACGACCAGACACATCTATCCATTTGTTGTTATTCTTGTCTCCAATGTTTTGCTGTAGGATATCCTGGGGCTATTTCAATCAGAAGAAACATAGGTCAAGATACAGCGCAGACTTAAAAAAAATATCTCACGAATCACGATAATATTGACCTCTATTTTCCCCTCTAGTCCATACAGGATTTGGAATTCGTTATAAATAAATAATTCCTAATAAATTTTAATTAAATTATTGCACAAGACTGAGAATTGCTTCAGTGATACAAACTGATTTCTCTTTAATTTTTCTATTACGAAACCAGGTTAACTAGAATTTTTGTGATTCAAGATTTGACCAACTTAATTATACGAGGTCTCGCAGTAAAGTCTGGTAACTCTTCGTGTTCTGTTTGTAAGAACTTGATCTGAATTGCAATGTACTTATAGTCTCTTCAAAATGGTGACCTTACTATGCTGTGTACACAAATCTCAACATTTTGTCGGCCTGGGCCAAAAGTTTCCAAAAGGATAAATTAAAAAAAAAAAATCAAAGATAACGTAGGGTAGTAATATTGTTGCTAAAAAATGAACATGAATGTCACAAATAAAATACGTCTATCTGAACATCTGAATCATATTTTGACTGGACCAAAACAATCTTAAATTTGTCCTTGGGGTTACGTCGTTTCAGACTGTCGTTACCTATGTTCAGGTTAGACCGGGTCACCAGGTCCCACTAAGTGACCAAAAGTGACCAAGTTTCAGCTCTACTAAACTGAACTTGAATTTTGTACCCAATCTCTCTGCATTTCACACACATTACCTTACTGGGATCAATGATTGGTATTTGAGAAAGGAAAAAAAGAACTTGAATTAGTCATACACAACAGAGTATGGCAAAACTGCTTATCCAGTGGCAAATAACATCAGAAAGGATGGAAGAAGCCGTCTGTGATCTTGAAAAGGTGGGAACATATGGAAAAAGGGGAGGGTGTCTGATAAAAAAAATGGCTTTGGAAGACAAGGCCTAAAATTTATGTTTCCAATTATATGCTGTTTTTTTTTTTATACTTTTCATCTCCATCTGCCTTTCTGACTTCAGTAGAACATCTTTTTTTTTCTTCGTCTCGCCTCCCTTCTTCCTTCGAGCCTCCCTTCCTCCCGAACCCCGTCATTCTTGAACGAAGGGTTCTTCCAGTAGTGCATATTCTAACAATTTTAACGAAGACGAGAGGATTCGTGATACTACTACAGCCTCGTTTCTTCCTGGTTTTGTCTAAAGTGCTGATGCTGTAACAAGGGGTGCCACGCAAAATGTGCCTGCCTGCCGTTTGGGAGTGCTGGGGTGGAAAGGGACGAGCTAAACGAGGGAAATAAGTGGCATTGGTGACTTCACGGGGGTAAAAAAAAAAAAAAAATATGGAAAGTGGGGGAGGGGGATACGAGGTATGAAAAATTCAGAGAAAAGAATCAGGAGATTTGGGGGGGGGGGATCAGACAAACAACTCTGGCAAACGACGGAATAAAATGATTTTCCTTCTTTCACCGCTGAGGACAAGTTTACCCAGCAAAGATCAATTTTCCTTGTCAGCACTACAGAGGAATTTTGGTATTCATTATTTCCTGTTCCTGCCAATAGAGGGTAGAGCAATTGCTCATATAGTAAGCATCAGTGAGTGATGTTGACCCATTTCATTGTACAGTTGCATACACATTTGTTATTAAACTATCATCCCTAATTTTACCTATATTTTATCACAAAGTAAACACGTATGCAGAGGTTTGAAAAGGCTGTGATAGGTACGAGGGCTTGTTCAAAGAGTTCCGTGTTAACACCAGTAGAGGCCACTACCATCTCCTGAACTGTAAGTGCTTCCACGTAGTGTAAACAGTGGTAATTTCTTGAAAAGAACAAATCGAGATCGGCTATTGCCAACTAATCACAGAGTCCTTGAACAAAGTGTGTGTGTGTAGGGTATTATTACTAAGAGCTAACGAATGTTTTGGCGTGCGAAGTTGAAGGACTCGCTGGATATTTAAGTGAAGGGGTTAAAATGTGCTAGCATAGCCGATAAACGAAACGGAGTCGGAGGGGAACGGGGTACGTACTTTGTGGTTAAACCTTTCTTAATGTATTTACTTTGTGGTTTTATCTTATGTAATGAATGCTGTTCGATGTAATCTTAGATTGTCATTGCTGTCTCAACCAATTTTTATTTTAGGTGCATTGATAGTGAAGCTATTGCAAATGAAACCTTATAATACCGCTCATGGGGTCCGTCTGTCCGTGACCTTGAAATTAAATTTCAGGAACTACAAGATGTAGATAGACACTCGAGGTGTCGTTGGAAAGGTCTTGGATAGACTAGCTAAGAGGCGTCGGAACCGTCTTGATTGGTGCAGTAGTTCAGTGTGGCCAACCCATTTTTTAAAAAAAATCAATTGTTCAAATTGCTTCCATTCAGTTAGAGATTATTTGCGCCAAACTTGGCAAAACAATTATTCGACACAACAGAAAAGCACTGAATGGAGTCAACGCTCTGAAACTCCCCACCTTTTAGTGTTGCCAACCTACTTTCTATAAAATTATACTGTTTCCGTTATTTTAGACATAGCAGCACCAAACTTGACATAAACCTTATTTGACACAATAGCAACATACTGTGGGTGTTCCCTTCCCCAGGCACCGCGTTGCCAGTGTTGTCAACCCATGCCCAAAATATATATTTCATGAACCGAAAGGTGTAAAGAGGTAGCTGAGGTGTCGTTGGAAATATATTGGTCAGACTAACCCAGAACAGCCTTGATGACTGCAATAGTTCAGTGTTGTCGACTCATGTTTTAAAATAATCTAGTTCAGTGTAATCAACCCATGTTTCAAAATAGCCAGTTGTTAAAATTGCTTCCATTCAATTAGAACTAGCTGCACCAAAGTTGGGATAAACATCATTTAACACAACAGAAGAGCATTGTTGGGTTTCTCGTACCTAAGCACTGCAGTTGTCATTTTGACGTTTTACATTTTGAAGCATTTATTCTTAATTTAGCATGGACACTGAACATTTGTTTAACAATTAGAGAGAAAAAAACCTTCTAGTTTTCATCATTACTGTTACTAGGCCGAAATTTCATACTAGGACTACTTACTTAGTATTTCATATTTCTGCTTATAATACGAAATATATGTCAGTTAATGCTTCATTGTTTTGTTTTCGTGAACTTCAATTTGCACTCAGATCTTTAATAAAAGATGTAACAGTTTGGTAGTAGTATATTTCAATGTCTTCATTCTTTTTCCGGAATAAGAAAACTTTCTCAACAATATTATGAAATACACGTTTTTAACTAAAAATACAATTATGTATTATTTTCGAGCACAACTTAAATTTGGACAAAAGTACATGGAAGGCAATAGATACGAGCTTCCAAAAACTGTAAATGTATAACAATTTTCTTTCATAGTATATCTTCAACTAAGAAAAAAAAAAAATGTATCCGAAATATGGCACCTTTCCTTTATAGTATAATTTCTCAAACGACAAAAAATTCCCTTTACAAACTATTTCCCTCTGTAGATATTCCCTTTCTCCCCCTCTCCCATTTTATGCGACAATGCTGTTGCTTTGCTGGTAAAAGAAAGAAATAGATAAAAATTGATTTCTCTAATTCATTCTATAGCTAGTACATATTATCGCATTTATTTTCAGATACATTTTATAGCATAAAAAGGCCTATTTGGCAAAGAAAAGGATTTAAAAAAAAAAAAACGCATCCAGATGAATGAAAGAAAAAGAAACAAATGAACAGAGGAAATTACACAAAAAAAGAAAAGGACGAACAAAGTGACATATAGAAACAATTTTCTATTTTCCTTCTTTTCTTTAGCTTCTCCCCCATTCGTTCTCTCTCTCTCTCCGTCTCCTAAGTCCAGCAGAAGAAGAAACTCGCTGTGATCAAAAGAGATGTCACCGAACAGAGATGAACTGTCGTTCGTATCCGCGGGAGTTCGTCGCAGCCAAACGATCAGTCGCAAAAGTCTGGACAAAGCAATCACCAAATGGAGTCATTTCTTGTAAGCGATGAGTGTTGCCAACTCAGTGAACTGGAAAAATAACATATTTTAAGTCACTCAAGAAAAAAAAAACTTTCTATTGCTTAAAATAGATATTACACATGGGACACTTCATCAACGATTTTTTTTTTTTTTTTATAAGCGTGCATACAAGAAATAAAACTGCTTTGCTGTGGCACGCAATACCTTGTTCGTAAACTTTCTGAAAAACTTTTCCAGTTACTGATTGCTACTATAATACAAGTGCCGGACCCAGAAAGGCGACGCGGGGGGCGCCTCCTCAGAAAAAAAAAAAAATACTTTACAGCATTATTTTAACAATTTATCTCAAGAAAAGCTTCGATTTTTTCTGGACAAAAATCTCTAGAAATACCATGTTTTGGGGATACTGGTGTCATATTCAGTGATACCATTGCAACAGGAGGGGGAAATGTAACTTTAATTTAAAATCACTTAGTGGGGGAAAAAATCGTCTATATATATTTGTCTATGTTCCACCAGCGCTACCTCACGAAAATTCTGGATTCGCCATCGCTGTAATATTTAAAAATAAAAACTTATGTCAAATTATCCAATCGACAGGGTAAAATGACAAGATGATCTGAAACTACTGTTTCGAAGATGACATATTATTATAACCACATTATAATGACCTTAAGTTGTATCTGATCTTGCTAAATAAAGAAAAAGGGACAAATTCAAGTATGATCTGCATTGTAATCAGGCGAGGTGGGTAAGCGATAGCGTGCTCCTCTTGTAATACGAAGATATTCATTATTGCGTCCTTTCCTCCTATCCAATGGACAGCGTGAAGCTACTAATAGAATGGAAGCCTGAATACCAATGAGGAGATGTAAAAAATAATAATAATTGAACAATAGTATTTTGGTGTCAAAAAGCTTTTAAAAAATCCGATACGTCAAAAAAAAAAAAAAACCCTGGCGAAGAGAACTCTCCAACACCAGTTCCAATCAATATTACCGGCCGGGCAGCCGTGCGGTCTAGCGGTAGGCCAACGACTCGAAGGTTCCGGGTTCGAGTCGCGGCAGGGGCATAATTTTAATGGCTAAAGGAAGACTCGTGACGGGCCGAAGTCCAAAGTTACTAGACTGGCCCATATAAAAATAAAGCTTACCAAAGTTGTATCCAATCAATATTGAATATTTGTCACACGTCACCAAAAGAAACAAAACTTAAGTTACATTTCCAAATTCTCTAACACTGAAGAGGTTTAATTATTAATTAATAATAATTGCAATTCTTATGTAGATACCCAATACAGTCTTAAATATTGTCACAAACTTCACACTCTTAACCCATACCACACTTCTCTTTAAAATACTGTATTTTCAATGCTCTTAGTGTGTACAGTAGTAATATTGAGACCGTTTGAAGATGGGGAGGGTTGAAAACAAAAGAGTCCCTTCCACTCCATTCTACGAATGGTGCATCCACGATTTCGCCGTTGTCTAAAAAAAAAAAATTGCATCAGGATCACTGAAAGAATTATGTAGAATATGTTAAAAGACGGGCAACGTTCAGGTAAAAGGCCAACAAAGATGTCCACACTTACAATTGTGTGCGAAATTTGAATATTATGACCACGGAAAATAAAATATCCTCTTGACTTTTGTCACGAATTATTTTACATAGAACGTTTTCAACTTTATCACCGAAGAACAGAACTATTATTACTCATTCTAGCTTCTGGACCATGTCACATCATACACTTCAAAACAACACAGACATCACGCGTTCATAGTTGGTAAAAAAGTTTCACTGAACAAAGAAAGAAATTAGGCTTACATGTAATGAATTTGTGACAATTATTTTAAGGTTGGCAACCCTTTCTACATTCTGTCTCTGCTCCTCTTTTTTTTTTACTCCTTATAGCCTTACTTTGGGAAATCAATTCAGTGAAAAAGGCACCCGCCCCTCTTTCTTGTCTCCATCGCGTTTTTTTTTCCTTTACTATCCCCCCCACATCCAACAACTTAAAAAAAACTGCAACCCTATGTAGTAGAATGGGAGTGTTAAATCGGAAAGAACTGAAAGGCAGGTGAGACCAAGACGATGCTGAACCACCTCTCTCTCTCTCTCTCTAGCTCTTCCCCCAACAACCCAAGTTAGTCGTCTTTCCAATACAGAGCCTCACATATATATATATATATATACACACAAACAATAAATCGATACGATGCGACGCAAAATCACTTGACAAATAGAATTCAATTGGGCGTCCGATACACTGATATCGTAGCTATCTCTGACACAAGTGTCAGCTGAATACTTCTCCTCTGTTTATCTTTATCTTTGCTATTCCTTTTCGATTTTACGAAAGGAATGGACTTTATTTCTTCAAAAACATACAATGTAGAAGCCACATTACGCTGAATACAAAACATAAAATACACTCCAAGAACATAAAATGTTTCTGGTACACTTTCTGCACATATAATTTTTTAAAAAAATGTCCTAGTTTCTGGCACAATAAATGTCAAAATATGAAAGCAGAATGTTGTACACTTAGATTAACAAGAACACTTCTTGTACACATTTGGTTCACTTACCACGAACACTTCTTATATACGAAGAACGTTCAAAAAGTTTTGCACAGTGGGCCATAACTTTTTTAATAGTAGCACTAGGACCATGAAATTTTGTGTGCGTGTACTTGTGTCCTTTATGTATATACGCATGTTACTTAATGTACCCTCCAACAGCTGTGACACATTTGGCGCACCGTTCTTTCAATGCCGTAAATGCACTTTGGTCACAAGGGAACAGAAATCAAAGAGGAAGGGAATTATTCTCGAACTCCAGAACTCGTTCAATGGTGACTCTCCACAAAGCTTTGATGGCGTGATCACAAAGGATGAAACTTGGTTGTTTTATATGCATTTTTAAGAGTAAAACGTAGTCCATGGAATGGCGTCATCTTGGTTCTCCATGGAAGAAAAAAAAAACGAGACTCCCAGATCAGCGGACAAATTAATGGCCGCATTCTTCTGGGATCACCGTGGCGTAATCTTCATCGACTTTTTGGAACATGGAACAACAATTAATACAGAGCGATATTGTTTGTCACTGGCAAAGCTGCGACATGCTCTCTAACCGAAATAAAGTCATCAAACTGCACCAAGTTAATACGAGGCCCCACTCTGCCATTCACACACAGCAGAAAACCAGAAGGATGGGATGGGAAGTGGTCTCTCAACTTCCCTATAGACCGGACCTTATCCCGTCCGATTTCTTGATGTTTGGTCGTTTGAAGACGCACCGTCGTGGTAGGTAGTTTACCAGTGGTGTAATAGTCAGCGTCCGGGGTTTTACCAAAGTGCATTTACGGCACTGAAAGAACGGTGCGCCAAATGTGTCACAGCTGTTGGAGGGTACCGTACATTAAGTAACATGCGTAAGGACACAAGTACATGCACACAAAATTTCATGGTCCTAGTGCTCCTATTAAAAAAGTTATGGCCCACTGTGCAAAACTTTTTGAACGTCCTTTGTACTTCTTGTGCATTTGGATTATCATGATCGGTTTCTGAATACATTTACATTATCATGAACACTTTCCATACACTTGTTCTACAAATTTTGTACATTTAGAGTATTGTGAACACCTTCCATACACTTCTATTAGAAGTTTTCTAAACATACTGCACATTTAGAGTATCATGAACACTTTTTATACACTTGTTGTACATATTTTCTGCATATGTTCACATTTAAAGTATCACGAACATTTTCTATACACTTCTTGTACACATTTTCGACACATATTGTACATTTAAAGTACAATGAATTCTTTTTATACACTTCTTGTACACATTTTCTATACATATTGCAGATTTATTTTTGATTGGCCTCCTCCGTGGTCAATTACGTGGCATCACGTTTCATAGCAACGAAGAGGTGAAAAAAAGTACTCTCCAACAGCAGGACAAAAATTTACTGCGGACAATAAAGCGGCAAAGCGATGGGACATGCATTTTGTCGAAAATAAGTATATGGTCAGATTCAAGCGATGACATTAAGCCATTTGTCTCGTTAATTATTGAATGGGCCTCGTATACATAAAAAAGAAGCAATTCCTATTTCCTTAAGAAAATACATAACCATTTAACACTGTAATAAACATACATGTATTTTACCTATTTACAGTGCACCTCTAGCCTAGTGTATTTCATGTTAGTAAACCTGATGGAAGGAAATATGAAATCAAATTTTTTAAAAGAGAAAACACATTTTAAAACACAGTGTAAAATTTTAAGGTTTCTTCATGGAATGGGGAAAAGAAACAACGAATAATTTTATATTGGATATTTAGTAATGAATTTACAAAATTAAATTATGTAGAAACATATTTTAGTTTTTAATTCTGAACGAATATATAAATAAATAACGAAACTGATACGAAGGTAAGTGATCATTAAAGCAACCAGAATGTTATTTCTTCGCGAAAGAAAGTTCCCATGCGATCAAACGATTGCGCAAAAATTAGATCTCATTAATCATGCAAAATAAAAAGGTTTTTCTTATCAAATGACCTACTTCATCAAACAATGTTACTAATGAAGTATGTAGTTCTTGATCTAACATAAAACATTGACTTGCAAAAGAACCACAGGAAGAAAAAAAATGCATTGTGCAAATTGTAATGAATTCCCTACATTAATTTATTTAAGTGTTTCAGTTTGATGTTGTCATGATACATAGTCTATGGATCCCTATACAGATATAAAGGATTCTATGACCTAATTCTGTCGCAAATCTGGGAGATGACGTCCCTCTGTGTACACTCTTTTAGACAAAGGGATTGAGATAGTGGGTGACCAGGTCTTAATCAAGACACCCAGTGGTGGAATAGAGGAAAACTCGAGTCTGGATAGCCAGCGGAAGGACTAAATCCAGCGTGAATTCACCAGTACCGAACCGAAGTCGGTTCAGTACATCAACCACTGAATCACAAGCCTGGGTCAACGAAGAAGACATGTGGGTTTGTTCGCCTTCCACATTCTAATTAATATATTTCAACTCTCCTTTAAATACTTAAAAAAAAAAGCCATAATATGTCAATTTTACCTTCGTAAATATAATCCCGTTTTGAAGTTAAAATTTTGAATTCTGACCCATTTAAACATTTGGACACTTTCTTCATTTTCGCTGCACTTTTCATTTACTGTCCTCCATCAGTACAACATAACATGCTTTAGCTAAAATCACATGAAGTTATTTCCCAACTCTGAAATCTCTTTCGCATCTTGCGAAAAAAAAAAAAAAAAAAAACAGCGCAGAATAAACCTTGCAGGTACGTTTCAGAGATGGCAAAGAAAATATTAAAATAACGTTTAGACCTAACTAAATTCGTTTTATCTTTGCATTTTCTTTTGCCTGGACCTCTTCCCTTGATGGTAGCTTGTTACAGCACCTCCCTCCACTTTCCTCTTTGCCAGTCTTTGTGTGTGTGTGTGTGTGTGAAAGAATGACTTGGCAACAAGCTCAAATGTTTCTTAACGTCTCTCCGAGGTTTGTACAAAAAGCTTAAACCAGTCAAACAGAACAGCTGCCGGCATTTGTGACGTCATAGACACTGGTTGTAAATCATTCCTAGATCTTGAGTTTCTTCGTAATTAAGAAAGGAATAAGCATCGGTGTGTGTCTGTGTGTGCCTGAGAGAAAGAGAAAGAGAGAGAGAGGAAGAGGAAGAGAGAAAAAGAGAGAGAGAGAGAGTTACTGAACTGAGAGTTACCAATACGAATTAAAGCGTAAAAGAAATTTATAAGTAACAAACAAATTACATGCATTCGTTGTTTACTAACACCTTAAACCAAGGTGTAGCTAAAACATAGATCAACAAAATGTATGAACTAAATTATAGCCGTAAAATTTGTTTATTTATTTTGGCGAAGTATGTACACTTGGAATACGTATGAAGTTTTTCGTAAAGGAGAAAACAAAAAAAAAGTCTAATTTATATCGCTTCGATAGTCCAAGAGATACTAAGTTACTAAAAGGTAGTAAGACAACCACACACGAGCTGTTTCGGCAACTCCATTTGTCTTCGCCACTACTCGAGCTATGACTGCTGTGAGTGCGCAAAGCGCCTGTCTTAGTTACGGTCAATTTTCCCACTCCCACACCGATCGCTTTTCCAGTATCTGAGTCACTTATTTCCGTATCAGTGATCACGTCTTTCAATGCGACGTCTCAAAATCGGTAAGAACTTTTTTTTGGTCATCTTGTGTAAGCGAGGACATGGAAGTTTCAAAAAAAGAATCCAATCTAAGTTAAACTTCTTTTTTTTTTTTTTTACGCTAAAATGTCAATTGAAAAAGTTACGTTCAAAATGTCTTCATAAAGTCTTAAGGATTCCACACACCTTGCAAATTGTGACAATGTATCCTGCATGAACCAAGGAGCGAAAAGACTAAGCATGTAAGTAGCTGTGCTCCAAGACACAACGTATAGGTAGAGACTACTCATGGTTATGCACCAATTCACTTACATATTGTTGTTTTCAATAGAGTACGTCTAGTTTCGTTTCTCGTTTCACATACCACGCCGAACTCTGAGAGTCTGGGGCTACCTTGCTCTCTACAAGTTCTTCGAAACGACAAAAGAACGCTGGACTGTTCTCGTGTGCGTTAATGCACCCAGGACCTATTCTTAACCGCTACTAAACTAGATGCGAGTTTCGAAAAAAGAGAATACATGGATGGAATATACTTATCCAAATTAATTTCATTATGAGAATATCCTAGGTTCACTATGAAACTAGAAATAGGATAAAAATTATTTTCCTGAGTTTCTGAATTTCAATTTCAGTTTATTTGTTGACATGATGCCTGGGTTCTTGAGGCGTCAGAATAACGCGTAAGTACCAAAGAAGGGAATATAGTCAACACATCTCCGCTAGCCCGAGAAGTATAAAATTTGGAGCGATTCATGATTCAGTAGCCTGCCCAACTTACGACAGTGCTTGGTCGTACTTTCTGCGCGTGGTTACGGGTTCAAATCCCGAACGAAGTGGTTCGGAGTCCACTTTATCAAAAGCTGTAGGTAAAGGTTCACCCAGCTCGTTTAGGACGTTAGTTAATAAACCACTCATTCACACGTAAAATTATAACATTACTTTTCCAATTGTTCGTAATATTTCAACGAACGAATGAATAATTTAATTCGTTTATCATACTGTGAATTCATAAATAAAAAATACTAAGCATTTTATACGCACTGTACACAATAGGAACGAATAATATTATTTCAGTTTTCTTACCCCTGCATTTACTGCGTACTACACACGACGCAATGTTTTTCTGACATGAAATCCCTTCGAAGAACTGATTCAAGGGATGGGGGATTAAAATTGTTCTGTCTGCGGATTACATGGTCTTGTTTTAGAATTATAAAACTTTTTTTCACAATAATTATTGTGTGTAACAAATTACAGATTTAGCAAAAGTGACAAGGACTTATTGTTTCTCACGTAACAAAAGAAAAGGAAGGAAAACTAATATTAAAAACTTTTATATGTATATTGAATGTGAGGACAGAATAGCGTCCTTGAAAAAATACATTCAGCCTCTTTGATCTAAGACCTATTCATCTTCTTAAGAAGTGATCTCCAAGCTATCTGAGCAGAGGAGGAGGCAAAAGCAGAGAAGAAGAAAAAAAATAATAGAAAAGCGTGTCCTGAAACTCTCTCCGGAAAGCATCCTTATTTGGCAAAAGTACAATCATTGCCTCAGTAAATCTTTCAAGGTCGGCCAACCCATTGATCCAAAATTTAGCGCTACCTATCATCTATTGAAAAGTAGCTCGGTGTGAAATCCGGCAACATGGCGTTCTGCCAAAATTCATTCTCCACATTTTTTTTCGTCTACACACACACACACACACATGTACTATTGGGTCACACATGCTCACATATTTTAAAAGAGAGAGAGATTAGAAGGGAAATGGGAACACCATATAGGCAGAGATTGAACAGGGGAGAGACATACGTCAAAGGAGTCAAAAGAAATAGAAGATACATTTTCTTTTTTCTAGAGGAATATCCAGACAAGGAATCATCTAACGATCTATTGCGTAAGCTCTAGTATTTTCTAATCGCTACGAGGGTTTACTGTGCAAATGCCCTTCTACAAACTTATAACAATTACAAAGCAAGTAGATATTCTGGAATGTTTTCAGGTTTTGAAGGAAATTTTCTGAAGGTACGGCGACCGCCTCAACCTTAACGAGAAACTTCGATAATTAACCCTAGAACACAAAGGCGTCGTCTGACAAACTACGCGACTAGTGTTGAAATCTCCCCCACTCCCTTCCACTAGGTCCACCCACACCTCTCATGCTCCGTGTACACCTTCAGTGCGTAATAGGGCTGTCAAAAATATCGGCGTATCGAAATCGGTATCGATATTTTGGAATACGGAAAATTCGGTAATATCACCCATACCGAAAATACCGTAACACCTCCGATCTCGGTCACCCCCTGAAACGCAAGGAGATGATCAAATACTCTACTTTGTTTTCCAGGTGACGAGACCTAAATCGGGTTTGGCCGGGTCCCAAGCATAGACCAGCTCCAAAAACTTGACGTATAATTACAATCCGGATCTGAGTTTCGGATATTCCGATATCTGGGGCCTTGACACATCATCACAGTCTTTACTAATTCGTACAGGGTGCCCACGAAATTTGTGAACTTAAATTTCATGGCATTTCCTGACCAGATTTAAAAAAAACTGACTCTCCGACTATCCAATTTTATACTTTTGCAAAATATTTTGTTTTGTCTTACATCCAGCTTCCACCAGCCTCATAGCTGCCCATCTCTCACCTGAGCAGCAAATTTTATGATTTTGTTACTTCTTTTACAATAAAATTATCAGAACCCAAATTAAATAATTCATCTCCAAATAGTATTAAGATATTTTTTTATTATTATTAAGTTCCTAACGGAGTTTGTGAACTTCCAAGGATAGGACCTACAGTGTTTGTTCAAGTATCTTCAGAACAACTTCATTTAAAAGGACCTTCACCGGTTTCGAACCCAGGGCCACGCATGCGAATGATAAACTATTCGGCTAATTTGGATCCTTGATAAAAGACGTGTGAGATATCCAAATCAAAGACAAACTGAAAGAATAGTAGGAATAATATTTCAACTGATGCGACGCACACTAAAAAAACAAACCTCTTTCTGAGAAGCATGATTAAAATTACGTTTCATTGACTGCAGTCTTTCCTTTCTAATGACTGTAATAAGTAAAAGTATGTCGCTGTAATGACATAAAGTTGTGAATAACTTTGTTTTTATCAAAATTAGATTTGTTTCTAATACCTGCACGTAATATGAGCCCGCCTCAATATCGTGACATACAGCGCACTGAACGTTGCGGCAACACTGTAAACTACTGGTGTAGTAGCGCCTTTTGCCGCCAGAGCCCACTCGTTCAGTTGCAGCTGATCGTTCTGAGTGAACATGCTATTTTTATTTTGGAAACTATAAAACTGTGAAAGGTGTTTCCCTTAGTGCTTTGGATGAAGCATGTGTGAAAGACTGGTTCTGTGTAGATACTGTAGAATTGTGCAAGTAACAAAGATTCGTTGTGTGTGGTTTAATTCCAATATGGCGAGGGTAGGAAAATGAGCCCCCAAATGCTCTGTTGGCTGCTGGAGTAAATAGAAAGAAGTCTGACTCAGTTGAAGGGAAATGAATACTGAGGGTAAAGAAAAAACAGACGTTCACCAGCCTAATAAGATAACACGAGGTAAAAGAAATTAACTATTGAAAAGAAAGTTTGTTACAGATTCAGAAGAGGAATCATGTGACTCAGATATGTTTATCGATTCTGCGGAATCTGTTTTAGTAACACGAATCGGTGTAGAAAACCCCGGTGATGAAGAAGCAGTACGAGGGTCTATTTTCGGCAGATAACCATGGAGAAGTGTGGGTGCAATGTATTATCTGCGATACGTGGGCCCACAACGACTGCGCTGTATGCGAGAAGGATATGTATGTTTGTGACTTTTGCAAATAAACCTAGACATTAGACACATAAACCTCATAACACTTTTTAATTTGACGATGGGGATGGTCCTTTCAATTTATTCTCCTCATTTTTTAAATCAATGAACTATTTTTTTTGGCGTAGACCGCATATTATCTTTTATACGGTTTCTTCGTGAATTAATATGTCTTTTTGTATGAATCAAGTTCTCTTTCAGGTTCCTAAACCAGTTATTTTTTTTATAGGGGGCTCATACCACCAGCACAAATCATCCTCTTCCAAAAATCACTTCCTTCGAATTTTTTTTTTTTTTTTCATGTCTGTAATGTTGCTCAAACAGTTTTATGTTTAAGCAGCAACTCTATAACATATTGTAGTTTCAGTTACCATAATAATTTGAACACCAAACTTAAAAACCAAATTTTTAAACATGAAAATCAAAATGAGGGCTCATATTGGTAGCTTTACCTCTACTATACACGTATATTTGAATTGAATTATTTTTTATGGCCTTTAGGCATCTAAGGCTCAGGTCGATACACGTATTTGTGTTTGTTTCATTGTGTACGTTCAGAGGAGTTTTCCTGTTTCAAAACTATCACTTGCTGAAACAAACTGTATTTATACACACATACAGTACATCTCTATATCTGTACCTCTCTCCCTCTTTATTGGCTGAGTATACGGAACGAAATGAGAATTGCAAACGGGAACAGATGTAGAAAGCAAACATCAATCTCTCTCTCTCTTACAGAGAGAGAGAGAGAGAATACATTCACTCACTCGCTCACTTATTCTAACAGAAAATCCAAACGTTTTATATATTGTTTATTTGCTCCTGTACGGATACCGAATGTTTACTTATATCCTCCTATTCTATTAACTTCATACAGAATCAGATTCTTTTCCTTGTTCAACAGATTTTTCCATTCTCAGAAGGTTAAAAAAGAAAAATAATCCTGCACTGTTTTTCTTCTCCCTCTTTTACTTCGTAAAGAGAGTAAAGCTTTTGGAAAGTCTATTTCCGGTTTTGGAGGAAATTCACCCCAGGGCGATTTCGGAAGGAAGATTGTGAATCTGTGGTCTGGAAAAAAAAACTCACTTGAACTGACAAGAGTATATAAATTTCGATGTTTTTTGGTCAAGACAATATAATGTTAGTTGTTTCATTCTTTTCTCTCCCCCCTCCTCCTCCCCCTATCCTCTCTAAGAAATTCCCTGATAACTCTCATGTGTGTTTTCAGTTGCAACACACATCACCCACCCTCGGTCAAAAAAAAAAAAAAAAAAAGTTAAGAAGAAACGTCAAGTTCAAAACCAGAATAATCCAAATTTCCAATATCTGAAGATTAAATCTTATCCCATGTAGCTTCATAATACTGTTTGGTATATCATGCAGGATTTGAAAAAATAAATAAAATAAAATAAAAAAGCAGCCCACCTGGGCCCAGGCGGGTTTTATTGCGCTTTTTCTTGAGAGTGGAGGTAAAAATAAAATGGGAATGCATACAAATGTAAAGCTGTGTACAGATACTCAGCAGCTTAGTCGGTAACGGTGTATCAATACTCTTGAATCAGGAGGCTTGTACCGGGCCTGTTCTGTATGTGGGGGGACCTCACTTCAAGGTATGTGTCCTAGATTGAAGCCGCGGCGTGGTTCGGAGCCCATGATAATTATAGGTCCCGGTATTCCGCCATTCACAGGTGAGACTGACGAAAATGATGGAGAACCCCATTTGGTATGGTCTCACGATGTGCCTGCGCAGGGACTGACTAAAAAAAATATTTGAAGGCCTAGTCAACTTTTGCTTAGGTCGAATGGATAGCTGTGGCGGATGGTTCCATTTCCAACAGGTTATCTCAGCACCGATGATGAAGAACGTCCTGGGAGACCTTTTGGGAGAATGTGGATAGTGTGCATGCAATGCTTTTGGAAAACAGGTGCATAGCAGCTAAATGCTGCTATAGCAGAGACCCTGAACATATCACAAGAGCGTGTAGGCCACATTCTAATCAAGGTGAAAGGTTTCATCCAAGTAGGTCCCGTGGAAGTATGAACGCGCGATATTTTCTAGGGTCAATCTTGACCACTTTAAGACGGATGAAGCTAGGTTTTTAGGCAGACTGCTTGCAATGAATGAAAGCATGTAATTTCTGTACAAGCGTAAAAGCGTGGAGACACTCAGGACCTCCCCGACCAAAGACATTCCGAATGCAACGGTCCGCAAGCAAGGTGATGGCACCCTTGTTTGGGACAAATAATCTAGAAAGGAGTGACACAGATCCAGCAGCTTATTATGCATTACTGCTAGACAAAGTGAAGAAGGACATCGTCGTGGGAAGTTGTCGAAGGAATGATGTTTTTGCACGACACGGACACGAAGCCTACATCACAAAGCAGAAACTGACCGATATCAAGTCTCGAATCGTGAAACAACCTCCATATTCACCCAATGTAGAACGGAGTGACTACATATTTTTTTTTAATTATTATTTTAATTTTTAGGAAGCACTTGAAGAGCACATATTTTTCTGGCCCATCAATAAACATTTTCCTGGAAGAACTGCAGGAAAGGTGTCATATGTGCATTCAACTTCCAGATAATAGGTTGAATAATCAGTATGTTTCATTCCTCTAATGTTTTGTTAATAAAGCTCAAGACTTATCAGTTATCACCATTCCCGTCGTAGCTCTGTGTTCATTGTAGTGCAGACATCTACGTGGCACTCCAGTTACTACCACCACAGATAAACCGTTTTTTATAAACAGAATAGTTTAACTGTCCTACCACCTCCCTCGAGTGAAAGATACATGAAAATATAGTTTCTTTGTTGTTGTTTTTTTTTGTGCTATGTTTCGTTCTTTACTGTCTTTCGTTACGATATTATGGAAATTTGAAACCTCCACCATTACTTTACGAATACTCTGTACATTATACCGTATAGACTAGGGATGGGTAAATGGATCCGGAGCCACGAATCCGGATCTTGGAACCGGGTATGTATCTGGATCTTGGAACCGGGTATCTGGATCTTGGAACCAAGGAATTGGATATTCCACAAGAATCCGGATCATGAAACCAAGGAACCGGATTTTGGAACTATAGGTATCAGGATCTCAGAACCAGTTCCTTTCTAGCATGTGACGTCACGTTAGGCATATAACGTCATGGCTAAAATATATTTAAAAATACCCAATCCTTGTTTCTCCAAAATTGGTCTCAAGGCGAAAATCTGGTCCAACGTGGATCTATTAATATTCTTCTAAATCCACATGGGTGATCTCCAATTATTTCATCTACGTATACACATAAGCGTGTTCACAGAATATTACAGGTTGGAAGTAACGAGATAGCGCGGTAATTATTACAGTCTGATTTATCGCCTTTTTTGTAAATCGGAACTATTATTGAGGTTTTCTATTCCTTTGAAGGCTGCTCCATTCTCCATATAGCACTTATCAATTTATGTAGTTCTTTGATTGGTGCTGTTCCTCCCGCTTTAATTAATTCGACTGGAATATTGTCTATTCCTGGTGATTTGAATTTATTCAATTTCTTTATCGACATTTCGATCTCGATCTCGCTAGGTTCGGGAATCCACGGTTTTGCGATATGGATTTCAGATTCCTCTGTTTGTTCCTCGTTGTGTACATTAAGAATTTTTTTGAAATAGCTTTTCCACACATCGACAATTTTAGTCGGATCCGTCTGAAGATCTCCACGTTCATTTCTAATCATCCCTAACCTCGGCTAGTAACCTTTTCTTAACGAGTTTAGCCCTTTGTATAGATCTCGTACGTTATTTTTCTTGCTGTTTTCCTCTATCTCCCGAATCTTCTGCGTCAGATATTCTCACTTTTTGTTTCTGAAGCCGAGTGTGGCGTTTCGTTTCCCGTTACTGTAGTGGTTGGTATTTGCTTCGCTTTTATTCCTTAGTCATCGTTGCCTGCCTTGTTTTCGTTCCTCATGAAGCTTAAGGCATTCTTCATCAAACCAAGGTTTGTTTTTCTGTTGTTACTTCTCACCTACACGTTCCTTCGCTGCGCTCTTAATTGTTTCCCAAATTGCCTCCCACATGTTACTCACATCAATTTCATTATAATATCATTATTATTATTACTCGACTCGACTAAGATTTCCAACCTATTTGAGAGTTCGAGTTGGTATTCTGCTTTTATGCTCGGATTATTTAATCGTTTAACTTCGAATTTCAGTTGTTTTGACCCCTTGCTTTCTCTGTTCGTGATGCATAACTTTTCCCTTACTTTTGTGATCACTAATAGATGGTCGGTGTCACATTCCGCTCCTCTGTACGACCTAACATCCATTATGTTGGTGTGTCTTCGTCTATCTACTAATACATGATCGATCTGGTTGAGAGTTTTGGGGTCCGGAGATACCCATGTATATTTTTGTGTCTTTGTGTTCAAAGTACGTGCTCTTTACCAGTAGGTTTTTCGAAATCGCGAAAGTTATTAGCCTTTCTCCATTGTTGTTGGTCTTTTCGTGAAGGCTGTATTTGCCTATAGTAGGTATATATTTTTCTTCCCTCCCTACCTTTGGGTTGAAATCACCCAACACAATTTTCGAATTATACTTCGGCATTCGGTCAAACAGCCTTTCTAGCTCATCGTAGAATATATCTTTGTCGTTATCAGTAGCCACCTCGGTCGGGGAATAGACATTTATTAAAACCGTGTTGCCCCATCGAGTACGTATTGTAACGTACGATAGTCTTTCGTTTACGAACTTTATAATCTGAACAGCCTGAAGGATAGTGTTCTTAATGGGGAATCCTGTTCCGAAATCGTGAGACTGTGTTCCTCTGTAGTAGAAAGTGTACTTGCCCTGCCGGATGCTATCTTGACCCTCCCACCGAACTTCTTGTATCGCTAATACGTCTAGCTCGTACTTCTCGGTCTCGCGTACCGCCACCTGAAGCGCGCCCGTTTGGTATAAAGTTCGTACATACCACGTTCCTATTCTAAGGTCTTTCTGAATCTTGTTCTTGGAGCACCCTGAAGCAGTCCCCGTCCGGAGATCGGAATGAGGGACTAGTTTACCTCCGCAATATTTTACCCCAGGGGAATCGGTGAACCATGTGTTACTATTTTTTGACATGTTTTAGCGATGTAGAGGTGTCAGCTCTACGACCTCGCAGTAAAGGCAGACATTCAAGATGTCATCCTCTGTCCACTTTGAGCCTTGTCCATGTCATTCATTTTCAGCCTCACGGTGGTAATGGTGAAGCTGCTATGGTGAATATTTGTGTTCGAGCTTTGAATGGATTGAATCAACTGTTCGTATACGCGATGATGTAGATTTAATAGGGGACGATATAGATGCACTACAAAGAAACACCGATGTCTTAGTAGAAGCGTGCGATGAGATAGGTCTACAGGTAAACATAGATAAAACAAAATACATGATAACAAGCCGAAACACAGGTAATGAAGGAAATAAAAACATAAGAATTTAGGGATGAGGTCATAGAGAAAGTAAACAAATTTAAATACTTGGGAACATTAGTAACAATCCAAAATGAGGTCACGGAAGAAATAAAAAGTCACTTAGTATCGGGCATTGCATGTTTCTATTCAGTCCAAAAACTTCTAACATCGCGATTAATATCAAGGAAATTGAAATTGAAAATATACAGAACGGTTATTCTGCCGGTAATACTTTACGGTTGTGAAAGTTGTGGTACGACCCTAGCAGATGAACATAAATTACGTGTGTTTGAAAATAAGGTTTTAAGAAAGATATACGGGCCGAAACGGGACGAGATGACTGGAGAATGGAGGAGACTGCACAATGAAGAACTCCGCGGACTGTACGATTCAGCTGTTGTAAAAATAATGAAATCACGACGACTAAGGTGGGCAGGCCATGTACAGCTCGGATGGGGGGGACGAAGGTTATATTCTATCCTGGTTGGAAGACCGGATGGAAGGAGACCATTGGGAAGACCGAGACATCGTTGGGTAGACAATATTAGAAGAAATCTTCGAGAAGTAGGTGTTCGTGATGAAAACTGGCTTGATGTTGCCCAGAATAGAATCCAATGGCGAACGTTTGTTACTGCGGCGATGAACTTCGGAGTTCTATAAGTCATAAAGTTAGTTAGTTTCTAGTGGCAAGAGTTGCTGATAGCCAAGTTTCGAATTTTGCTCAGAACATTCATCTTGACTGAGATTTGCCAGGATCATCTTCAGGCACAACCGGTGTATGCCGAGATGGTGCCTACCTCATGCTTCCTTTTGCCGAGAAATGTACTTTAGGTGCCTTCAATTTCTTAAAGATAATAGCCGTGAATAGACATACTGAAAACTTTTTTTTGTCTCAACATATTTGCTATTTCCGTAATAAACTTGGGGGTGAACGGATCCGGTTCAAGGAACCGGGGAACTGGTGCCAAAATCCGGATCCGAGTATCCGGTTTTTAGATCTGTATACATGTACCTGGTTCCAAGATTTGAATCCAGATGCCTGGTTCCAAGATCCGGATCCGCATATCTAGTCTCAATATTATTCGAAACTGGATCCGCGTGCCCCTCCCTCTATAATAAACTGTAGATAATCCTTCTTTTTTATGAATAAACTCCGCTTTCAGTTTTGACTATAAAGGTCTATATTTTAATTCACATAGAACTCTACGCTGCTTAAAAAAGTTTTTGTAATGAAGTGCACTCTTTATATGCACCTACTATTTTATGCTAAGAAATATATAAAACAAGAAGGTACGCAAACGAGAGGTAAAGAGAGAGTTGAATTAAGCGCCAGTGGGAGTGTCAGGACCTCTCTCCCTTTCTCTTAACATCTCAGTCATGCCTATCTTTTTCTAGTCAGGAAGCCGCCCCCCGAAGGATGGATTTAATCACCACCATTTCGGTATATTACGCTTTTATACCAAGCAGTAACATTAGTCAGGTCCGCCACCATGATGTGACGTTTGGGAGGACCCTGCCCGGAAGGAGTCATATTGTCTCCGGCTACTTTTGCGCGGTTACGGTTGCCTTCTCTCGACTCTTAAACAGGTTGGCCGTCAATGGCGCTGCGAACGCAAAAAAAAATGGAAGTAAAGATAAAGCCGAGGAAGAAGGAAAAATGCATTTGCAATGGGAGAAATGAGATATCCAGTAAATGAAGACTGAAAAATGAATCATGTAATTACAAAACTAAGCCCTAGAAAGTATTTTTATATAACAAGCATGGATGTACGGCATAGAATAAAAGAAAATGTTACAACGAAAATGGCGGGCTTAATATTTTGTACAGAAATGTTCTAAAGCAGTATTGCCGAAGTTACGGGTCGCATATGGCCTGGTAACTGATCTTTTGTGACCCACGAAGCTCATACGCTGAACATCTTTGCGGTTTAGAGCATTGGTCATTGTTTAAATACAGATAGGACTTTTTTTTTTACGCCTTAACCTAACTCAACCAAACACAACTTCTTTTAGAAAATACAGTAAAACCTCATTTATTCGAACCTGTTCCGGATAAACTAGATTTACGAGATATTCATGTTATTAAACGTCTACAAATACAGAAATATAGTTTTAAAACATGTTTAATTTTACAATTATTATTGAGGTACAGGTAGAGGAAAAATACAACACTATATATTTACAATGCGGAGAATTAATTAAATGGCCTCACAATTATGTGATATATTTTAAAACTGACGAAAGCTTACTTTATTTATTTTAATGGAAAATCGTTCCGCATAAACGAGGTTTTAGTGTAACATACTAGCAATCGATCCAGGTAAGGCATAGAAATCTGCAGTGGGAATTATGATATTTTTTTTTCTTGTGTTCGTTTTTTTTTGACCTTGTATAGTTTAATGAATTAAATATTATATTTTGGTTATTTGCCTCTAGAGGGTTACGCCCTCTCTCTAGGCATGTGTGGTATAAACCTGCCTGTGCAAATTGATTAACAGATGGGTTAAATGCGGTTTATACACGAAACATAACTAAACAGTAATATCATAACACAATAAATGATATATGAATTGAAAAGCTCTATATAGATCAAGAAGCTTGTCATAACATAGGATAATATAGCCAAAATATCTTACATAATACAAGTGTAGTTACTGCTGGTATGGTAAGATGAGTGGCATGTGCTCATTGATAATGTTTCTTTGAAAGAATGCCGTGTGATGATGGCCAGGTGGTATGTGTTGAATATATAAACTAAGCAGTACGTTGAGTGGCGTATGACAGTATTTATGCGTTACATCTTGCTCTAGATCAGCGAATACTGTGTTAATAAACACCTCATTATTGTTGCCTAGGCATTTTTCTGTATAAGAACGTCGCAATTCTGCTATGTGTTGTGTAAGCTTAGGAAAATTTATTTTAGTGTATAGCTCATTGTTAGGATAGGGCACCGGTATTCTGTAGGCCAACCTTATGACGTGTCTTTCCATTATTTCAAGTTTTTCGTAGAACTTAACTGGGTGCAGAACACCAAGCGATATGTCCGAACGTTAGAATACTACTCATGAAGGCTTTGTAGGTGTTGGGAATTAGTTTTGGGCTTAGTCCCTAGTTCTGTCGTGTTAATCTGCGTAGTAGCTGTAGTCTGTTTTTGGACTTGTTTATGATATTTTTTGTAAATGTGGTGTCCACAGTAGATTAATGTCATATGTTATGCCGAGATATGTCACTGTTTTAGTTGGTTCAAGTTTATGGTTTCCTATTCTTGGGTTTCTATGGGATTTACTTCGGCACTTTGGTGGTATGATTAATAGCGTTTGTGTTTTGTCTTCGTTTATTATCAGTTTCCATCGTTGACACCATTCAATGAAGTTGTTGAGTGTTACTTGTAAGTTAGCATTTATTTGTTGCATGGTTCTACCATGTGTCAAAAATGCCCTATCGTCTGCGTACTAAAATAGCGTGTTTGGTGCTGGTGTAGGTAAATCAGACGCATATAGTATATACAGGAGAGGTGAAAGAGAAGAACCTTGCGGCACTCCCGTGTGCGGAAATATTGGATGCGAAGTAGTGTTATTGCTTACATATGCAATGCGGTTTAAGATAAACTAATATATTATTCTTAGGTATAATTCAAAGGGATTTTTAGTTTGTACAATCTGTAAAACAGGCCGTATTGCCAGATTTTATCAAAGGCTTTCTCTAGGTCCATTAGTATTAAGTAGGATGGAAGTGACTTGTTATAGTGATTTGTAATTATGGTCAACCCGTTTGGTGCATTGGTAGAATTTCTTCTTTACTTACAAATAGGTTGACCGTTGGACTAGTATTTTCTCAAATGGTTTTCCTAGTGTGGCAGTTAATTGTATGGGCAGATACGATACTGAGTCGGGTGGTTTGTTTGGTTAGAGAAACATACAGACTTTTGAGATTTTCCACGCAGTTGGGTAAAATCCTGTTCGTAGTATGAACGTATAAATGGCTGCTAAGAGAATAAATAGGTTTAATGGACATTCTTGTATTAGCTTGTACGATATTTGATCAAACCCTGGAGCAGTGCTGCGTTTCTTTCGCAATATTTTCTGTATTTCTACTACATATGTTATTGTTTGTGTTAGAGGATTATTTTCGTCAATGCAATGTAGTGGTTTACAGATAGCTGAAGTATGCTATCTATTACACGTTTCGAGAAATGTGGACTATATCTATTTTGTTCCAGTTCTGGTGTGAAGACAGTTTGCAGATGAGATGCAAAGGCATCGGCTTTCTCTTGGTCAGTATGTAGTTAGTGCCTGTCCGTTACGGAACAGTGGGTACGTAGTACTGGATTTCTGTCCTGTTAAGAGGTGGAATTTCTTCCAGTATTTCGTTGGGTGTTTTTCTTGATTGAGTTCATTGCATGAGTTTTGCCACGTGAGTCTTTTGTGAGCTATTATATAATTGTGCACTGCTCTTTGCCATCTCCGTGCCTGCAGTAAAGTATTCTTCATTGCGTGTTCTCTCATATTCGCGAAAGTATCGTCTGGATTCTCGTACTAACGTTAAATATTGTGGAGGTAGTAGTGGCTGATATGTTTTACATCTAGTAGTTGGTATGTTATTATCCGCACTGCTCTTCATGGCGTTGGTTATACTATTGATCAAGTTGTTGAGTTCGGTCTCGTTCGTAGGTGGTTGAATATGGTATAGTTTGTCGTTTGTTTGATTACGATACTGCGTCCAGCTATCAACGAAGATATCAGAGCTACATTAACATCTACCTGTGTAAAATAATTTCTTTATCTACAAACAGAAAACAGTAAAACAAACAGTGTACAGATACAAAGAAGTTTCAAACTACTAAAAGGAAAGTATAATACCCTTGACAGTTTTTCCTATCTGATTTACAACAACACCCTAAGCAAAGAACTTATAAGAAAGTAAACGAGTTCTGCCATCTAGACATTATCTCTTGAACTACGAGGAAAAAAACATACATAATTTCCCTAGTAAATTTATTAATTTGAAGTTAGTAAGCTTGATGGGATGTAAATAATATATACGATTATAATATGTGAGCTTATATTAAATTTCTGTCGTGTGATTCTTTCTGAGAACTACGAGAGGAAGATTTATTTCGAAAGGACAAACTGAGAACTAAATATCTGTGAATATTCTCAACAGAATATGACTTCTTTCAGTATTGTTCTCTTTTTTCATGTTTTATTCATATATAGAAAATCAAGGAAGCGTGTGCGTGCATGTGCGAAGAACATTAGAAAAAAAAATTGGATCTAATAAAAGATAATTGAATTTCCATCTTTTTTATTTTTCCTCTACTACAGGAACATGGATACCATGGTGCCAAGAGAAGAAAAAGAACCCAGACGACAGCAATATCAAGTTCTCTTCTCAATATCCATCCTATTATTATTATTATTATTATTATTATTATCTACATTTTTTTAGATGGTTTAGAAGTTTCCTTATAAATAGAACATTTAATATAAAAGTCTCTAAAATTTTGTCTACTACTGGACTCAATCAAAATGATATTCCTCAGGGATCTAGTTTAGGTCCTCTGCTTTTTACGTGAACCGGTCACAATTGTGGGAGGGAATTCGTGATACAGTGAAGGGCGCAGCGAAGAAACGTGTAGGTGAGAAGAAACAACAGAAAAACAAACCTTGGTTTGATGAAGAATGCCTTAGACTTCATGAGGAACAAAAATACGCACAAAGCAGCGATGGCTAAACAATAAAACCGAAGCAAATACCAACCATTACAGTAATGCGAAACGAAACGCCACACGCGGGTTCAGAAACAAAAAGCGAGAATATCTAACGAAGAAGATTCAGGAGATAGAGGAAAACGGAAAGACAAATAACATACGAGATCAATACAAAGGTGTAAACTCGTTAAGGTTACCAGCCGAGGTTAGGGATGATTAGAAATGAACGCGGATCCGACTAAAATTGTCGATGTGTGGAAAAGTTATTTCGACAAACTTCTTAATGTACACAACGGGCAACAAACAGAGGGATTTGAAATCTATACCGCAGAACCGTGGATACCCAAACCTAGCGAAATCGAGATCGAAATGTCGATAAAGAAATTGAAAATTTTCAAATCACCAGGAATAGACAATATTCCAACCGAAGTAATTAAAGCGGGAGGAACGGCACTAATCAAGGAACAACATAAATTGATAAACGCTATATGGAGAAAGAAGGAGATTCCAAAGGAATGGAAAGTGGAAACCTCTAATAGTTTCGGTTTACAAAAAAGGTGATAAATCGGACTGTAATAAATACCGCGGAATCTCGTTACTCCCAACATGTTACAAAGTATTGAGTAATATACTGCTAACTCGCTTAATCGTATACGTAAATTAAATAACTGGAGATCACCAATGTGGATTTAGAAGAAACAGATCCACGTTGGACCAGATTTTCGCCTTGAGACAGATCTTGGAGAAGAAGTGGGAATACACTGGGACGGTTCACCAGCTATTGATTCATTTTAAGAAGGCTTATGATAGTATTAAAAGGAAAAAGCTATACAGTATCTTGGTACAATTCGGAATTCCGAAGAAACTTGTTAAACTTGCGAAAATGTGTCTCAGCGACCCCACAAGCAGAGTACGAGTACGTAATAATATGTCAGATATAGTTTCAAGATTCACAACGGATTGAAACAAGGTTTTCACCACTACTGTTTAACTTTGCTTTGGACTTGAATCAACTGTTCGAATATGCGGATGATGTAGATTTAATAGGGGGAAGATATAGAGGTGCTACAAAGTAACACCAATGTCTTAGTAGCAGCGTGCGATGAGATAGGTCTACAGGTAAACATAGGTAAAACAAAATACACGATAACAAGCCGAAACACAGGGAACAACGGAAATAGGTACATAACAATTAAGAATGAGAACATAGAAAAAGTTAACACATTTAAATACTTACGAGCACACGTAACAAGCGAAAACGAGGTAACGGAAGAAATTAAAAGGTTTTGAAAAAGATATAAGGGCCGAAACGGGACGAGATGACTGGAGAATGGAGGAGAACTTCACAGGGTGTACGACTCACCCGATGTTGTAAGAATAATGAAATCACGACGACTAAGATGGGCCATGTAGCTCTGATGGGAGAAAAACGAGGACTATATTCCATCTTGGTTGGAAAGCCGGAGGGAAGGGAAAGAGACCGTTGGGAAAATCGAGACGACGTTGGGAGGACAATATTAGAAGGGATCTTCGAGTAGTAGCTGTTTGTGATGAAAAGTGGCTTGACCTTGCCCAGGATAGAATTCGATGGCGAACGTTTGTTACTACGGCGATGAGCTTGCGAGTTCCGTAAGCCATACAGTAAGTAAGTAGGTACCACAATACGTACAGTAGTCATTGTCGTGGAAGGTTAAACAAACACGTTTGCCACGAATCGCACTTCCAGAATTACACAAGACTTGCTATGATGAAGTGCAAAATTAATTTTCACTTATTCGCTCAACGCAATTCATTGCATGAGAAATACTAAAGTTCTGTCCAGCACCACACGCTTACTACTCCTCTTCGGGAGAGTCATTCCGCCTGCTCACTGACTTTGTAAAGGGTCCCTTACGTTTTTAATTCTGTTTCACGAAATAAGCAAGAATTTTATTTTTTGTTCTGTTAACTATTTTAATCTTGAATTATTTTCAACATTTCATCGTTACGTAAGTGCAACCACCAAGATTTGCATTGAATGTATTGAGTCGTTTTTTTTTTTTATCTATGATTTTAGTTAAAACATAGACGCTAGTTCTTGGAAGGACCCTAGATGGGCAAAGAAGTTTATGCATTTAAAACGTTCATCAGTGAGGTTTAGTATGACTATTTTAAAGAAATTCTGCTCTGGCTATTTTCAATTTAATGTTCAACTGTTTATCAACCTATTTCCGCAAAAGAATTTTGTATTCTAAGTATGTTATTTAGTACATCAATATGAAAATTGCTGTAATATTGTGTTGTATTACCTATGGATAGATCATTATGAGATTCCACTAACAATTATGGTCATTTCTTCAGCTGTGTCGGCTGTATTTGAATAGAAATACATTTTCCTTCTCCAGGATTGATTTTGAAGTCTCCTACCAGGAACGTAGCCAGGGAGACGGTCCAGAGGGGTCTGGACTCCTCCAAAATTCCTATTCATTTTTGTAAAATTACTATAAATTAGGCGCAATTATATAGATACAAACACTGGATCCTCGAAATAAATTGATAGACCTTCTTCCCTGTATACGTGCCTGTCTTCAACCTTCTGTTGTATAACAATCAGCGCTGTATTAAGCTATTTGGGGGCCCTAGGCTATTGGTTCTGTTAGGGCCCGTTACCTACCCCTTGCAGGACAGGGGCTGGCTCGGGGAACCCCTTCCCCCGGAAGATTTTGTTGTATTTGTCCCTTATTATATTCTACAATATTTTTCACATGAAAGGAAGTAAAAGTTTGTCCATCCTGTGTATTACACATCCCACATACGAAGAGCTTATTTCCAAAGCGACGTATCTCCATAACGTTCTGCGAAAACCGCTTTGTGTAGCTTCTTACTTCAAAGAACTCTTCATCTCCATTTTTTTTTGTGTATGTGTGTGTGTATATAAGTGCTTGTTGCCGCAATGATTTGGATGAAATGTCAGTCTGTCTTTTCATTAGCGACTATTATATTAATAATAAATTTTCTTTGGTGTCCTTGATATGCCTTTGGTTCTTTCGTCTCATTTTCAACACATGTGTAAGAACATACTTTTGAACTACCTAAGAAGGGAATCGATTGCTGTAATGGCTATATGTGGCTTTTAATTATTATTATTATTATTATTATTATTATTATTATTATTATTATTATTATTATTATTATTATTATTTTCAGAGAATTTCGTGGATAAGATTTTCTTCCTCTCGTGGCTAAGATTGAAGGGGAATTTGCCTCGTACTAGATATGTAACTAAAAAGGTTTTGGACACTAATCTGTTTCTCCGTACTCTTATTATTAGAAAGAAACGGTTTGTTCATCTCCAACAGATGCGTGCTCTTGCGTGTTTTTCTATATTTTCAAGATTAATATAAACCTCTTATTCTGCACAATTGTTGGTAACCATTTCTAAAAGGCTTTGCTCAGTCGGAGTCTGCTATACAGAGTGTTTTTTATTTTTATTCTTAGGAATTGCCTATATTTAGGTTTTGTTTTAGTCCATTGTCTTTCAAGGAGCATGAAGTTAGGAGAGCCTTTCTCCACAGTTTTTGTTAACTATTTCTATTATTTATTGCTCAGCCATCTGAAGAGATACACTAGGTTGTTTTGAGTACTGACAGGTTTGAAAGTAATTTTAACATGAAATTTTAAATCCGTTTGGTCAAATTGCTCTTATGACATTTTGGGCTAAGAACAGCAAGTGCTCAATTTGATATCTTCTTTGTCAACATGTTTAGTGTTCTGCCTAAGCGGCAGATTCTTTCAGGTATGTTTAGCCCTCTTCATTTTTCTATATATTTTTTTTTCTCCAATGTTTGTCAGGATAGCTGTGGTTCAATTGGGCATACATTACTTCGGCAAAAAGCTTTCTTTCGTTGTACTATTTGTCTGTGGTGGCTGAGGGAGAAGTCATTTCATTCCTTATCTTTATTTGCTTAATGAGTTGCGCAGCAACATCCCCCTCCCTTGCCCGGGGAGGGGCGCTGTTTTGTTTGTTTTCATAAGCAAACCATTACATTTACTTTTAGAGGATGTTTGCCAAGTTTCCTGTGGTACGGTTATATTTTTACTCTCGAGTCTCGACTGGATTCTATTTAATGTTCCTAGAATTTTTGCTGGGTTCGTTGCGCTTTTTTCATGATTCATAAATTCTCAACGGGTTAGGTTCCTCTACGGTAGACAACGTGCTTAGTGAAGAGAATTCCTCAGTGTTAATTTTGAGAGTATATTTTGCTAATACGGAACGAACGACAGAGCAATAAGTCTTAAAAAAAATAAACACTAATTCTCTTGAAAATTACATCCTCTTCCAATGAACACCAAATTCCTCCCGTGTGAAAGCATCTGAATTTATTACTGACAAATTGTACTTACTATTTCCATAGGTTATTGATTTACCTTAGCCGGGGTCCCTGAACCAGTGGAGGGTCCTGCGCTGCAGTCACTTTAGCCCCACCCCCCTTTAATCCAGCTCTGATAATAAGTGACTTTCACACGACAGATTTTACTTTCTCCATCGTTATCATCACCCTATACATTTTCACGGCAGCTATATGTTTATCTGTAGAGAGTTCTATAGAAATAAAAGGATTTGAAAAGACGTTCTGGCACATAATTACGTGTAAGAATTGTTGTGTGTGTGTGTGTGTATTAGAGAGAGAGAGAAGAATTGCGTATATCCTCAAATTTACAGTATTAGGCCTACCTTCTTTTCCTCAGTGTAAACACTTAGAAATTTCTCAAAAGGTGAAGATACTTCATTGTAATGTGCGAAATTTCTCTCTCTCTCTCTCTCTCTCTCTCTCTCACACACACACACACACACACACACACACACCCACACACTAAACAGAGATTCTAGCACTGTAGCTTATTTTCTCCTAAGCATCTCCTAGCGTGAATATCAACCAAGATGAAACCGACAAGAACAACTTGCCTTCTAGTCTACTTCTCCAGTCTGCACGATTTTCCTCTTGCTAGTTTCTTCTCTATTTGTTCCACCCACAATCTTCCCTCCACCCCACACCATCCATACGACAGAATTCGTCGAGAAACCCTCCCCCCCCACCACCACCACCTCCTCGTCGCTTACAACCAAACTACTACCATCCTCTCTCTGCCCCCCTTGTCGGAGTTAATTAAAGGAAAACATTATCTGGAACCTCGAATTGTGACAGCATGCACACCCTCCTTATACCCTACCTTATGGGAGAACAAGAGGCACTGTACGAAACGAAAAGATGGTGGGTTGTTTTTCTCGGGGGGTAAGAGAGGAAAGTGACGATGAGGAAGGATGCTGTTGGTTTGCTTCTTCACTACTAAGCCGCCAGAACGCGCTCAAGTCACGCATTCGCGATTTCTTGAGAAGTGCGAGAAAGAAAGAAAAAAAATAAAATAGGAGAGCTGGCAGAGAGACACAGGAACAAAATTATCTTCGCTTCTACGCTTCCGTATTATTTTCTCCCTTTTTCTTCTTCTTCTCGAATAGGGGATGTTGAGGTGAGGAGATCCTATGGTCTTATAAGTATTTTAAAGTCCTTCGTCATCCACTCCTTCTTCTTATTTGTGCTGAGTTGCAACCTTCTTCAGAAACTGTTTTTATTGTAATGTATTATTCCTAAAAGTTTCCAACGAAGAAAAAGGAAGACGGGTACGTTATTTCTACGAGTTTGTCTGTTGGACAAAACAAACACAAGACGTGATTCCTCCTACAACACTATTAAATAACTTCTTTAGGTTTTACAAAGTGTTATCCAAGTTCTGGTTATAACGAGTGGATCCATTACGTCATTTTATTCATTAACTTTCTCTTTCTGCTATAACATTTCTTTTCTGCTTGCCTTCTCAATACAGTAGAACCCTGTTAATCCGTCACCTATGAGACTGAGAGCATGGGCGGAACGCAAGGAAGGTTATATTATCAGAGGAGTATAAAATATTCAAGCTTAAAGTCCTTCAAGCTTAGTGTCACGAGTTTACGCTTTTTAATTACCATAATGGGACGATTACACTTCACTGAAAGCCAATTTTTAGCACAAACAAACTGTCCACTTTGTAAAAAGTTACTGCTTAAACAACAAACACTGTTAAAGGAAATCATCAGAACACACTGATCGAGTCTCACCAGGTAACTTACTCAACAAAGTATGTAGGATTTTAAGGATAAGTACAGACATACATCGACAATTCTCAACCTCCGCCGGAATCGGATTATGCGAGGAGTTGAAATATCGGAGGTCGGATTACCGCGGTTCTACTGTAGTTTAAATTGATATATGACCTTTAGGCATCTACGGCCCAATCCAACTTTTCAGTATTAATCAGCAGTGTTCTGATGATATCAGCAGGTCCTTTTGCATCGATCTAGTCTTCTCCATGAAATCTAGTCCTCCGTTACAGCACACAATTCATTCCCTTCAACATTGTTCATGAGTTGTAGCGAAGGTTTATTTATAAAGAGTATTCTTATATAAGGCTGGTCACTGACTAAAGTAGCTAATCATACAACTCGTAACGTCACATGGCATCGAAGTTACAAAACTGCCTCGTTGGTGTGTATTAGGAGACAGAGAAAAAGTATTAAATTCACCACAACTTCGGAACTTTTAACATAAGTTATCACGAAAATTGGCAAATATATATAATGTACCAAATCCGCATGCACTACATGTTTTTTTTTTCTTTACCTTCAGGAACAGAAATATTAATACTATGTAGGTAATATTGCTACTTTGAATATCGTAACCACTTTTCGACCGCTGGCTAATTATCGTTCTGTTAAAAGGTAGAAAAAAAAGCTACAGAAAGGTTTCGTATTTTGATTTAAATTGTCTTACAGGTCTCCTCCTTCACTATAGTTTTTTTATTATTATTATTAAAGAATAGATCCGGGTAGCAACGGAAGAGGGAAGGAAGTGAGGCTTGGCTGGCGCAGAGAGTGGACAGGCGCTGACGGTGTTGCCAACTTTCCTTGACGGTGTTCTGGAGCGAAGACAACAACGTGTAACCACAACGCAGCCAAGAGAGGAAATAACATGTAGCAACAGTGTGTATGACGTTTGGCTAACCATCCAATGCAGCGACTTTCCTTTCTTATTCGTAGGCGGGCAAAACGGAAGATAGAGGTAGATACTCTCTCTATTAGCAGTATAGTTTACGAAGATATGATAATGTATCTCACTATACTACCGCTATTACACGTCATCATCATTATCAGTGCTATACCGAAAGCGACATGTCCTTCAAAGCAAGCCAAACTTTCTCCATTCATCCCGATTTTGCCGTTTCCTTTTATCTCAACATACAATTGATCTTCCTTAATACTGTCAAGGCGTTGGATTCGTCCTCTTCCTCTCTACCTTTAATTGCATATCTCAGTAAACAACCTCAGCATCCAATGTCCCAACCATGTGCTCCTTCTCTTCGTTATTGTCTCCCCTGAGTTGTGGCCGCTTTTCTATGTCGTTGTTGGATTCCTTTTAACCATGCTTTCAAATTTACCACAACACCATTTAATCAATCTTTCTTCAATAGTTGTACAATGTTCTAATTAGACTAAATTGGCAAAGCACAGAACTTTCTAACACTTTTAAACTTGTAGCCTTTACAGTAGCTTAAGGCTATTATCATCTGTATATAGCTTCCACTCAATATCAATCCTGGACTTAAGTTACGTAGAAACTCAGAAATCACCTGGTGTGAAGATTAGATTCCAGGACCTTTCGACCACGGGTCAAGCATCCTTTCGCTGGGCTACCAAATTCGTGAAAAGAAGATATTTTACATCGTCTGTGGGGAGTGTGACCGATCTCCAACTTCTACTGGCGATCTCCGCATGCACATGCTACATGCAACTAAAGCATCTGTCGCGGGTGTGGATGCTACGATTTCTGTCTTTCGGAGACATTTACCGCGAATCGGAATATGTATAAGAGAAGAAAGAAGGTGAAACAAGATGATAGAGAAGCGCGAGATGAGTTTTCTGGAAGAGGTCAAAAACCAGAATATGCATTGCTGTATATTCTGTAAAAAATCCCTTTATCGGTTCGAACTACTGATAGTTTACCTGGTAAACCACAGATGCAAGAAGGGTGGAGAAACTCAGGTAAAAAGTCTGTAATTCGGAGTCCGCTTTACTATAAAGCGGTAGAGTCGGTCCTTAGAAGCACACTAGCATATTTAGAACGTGCAAAACAAGTGCCACCTCGAGAACCATTACTGAACGTTACAATATTAAGTTTTAATATGAATTTACTAAAGATGCCGTGTACATTCTGTTCTAATTAATTATATAGTTTTCTTCAAAAACAATGTAAAAGTAAGTAAACAGGGACGTACCTAGGAGACGAGTTCGTGGGTTCCGGATCCCCCCATCAAATTCTGAATTTTATGCAGAATTAGTATAATTAATAATTTTAGGCGTAATTATAAATATATTTAATATACATTTGAAATCCAGATAGTTCTTGGACCCCCCGGAAGACAATGGACCCCTCCCACAACCAATTTCTAAATATGTGACTAAGCAGCTCTCGTTGTTTAGGATTAGTCCTGCGCTTTCTCATCCCATCTCTGAAACGCCTCGAACCTTCTTCCTTCCCTCCTCAACACGGATCTACGGCAGTTGCATGGGTCCTAACAAAACAACGGGGTTTTAATTCATTTCCCTTGCAACCCTAGTTTCAACACAGATGTATTTCATAAGCAAGGGTAACCCAATACCAATTAACAAATATTAGAAGTTTGGCACCATAACTCTTTCGCCTATAAAACACGCAATTAAAAGGGGGGGGGGCAGAACGAACAGAAAGATATATATATCATGATCATCCTTAGACACATTGATCAGATCCTCTTTTAAATTCATGCCTATTCTAAATAAAATAGTATTCCTTAAAATCCATATAATCCTTCGGTTATGAATTTCTTCTCGTCTTCTTTTCACTCTTCTGCTGCCAGTTTCATATGGAAATCCAAGTGTACATATAATGAAAAAAAAAGGAGGGGGTGGTGGTGGAAAGAAAACAATCGCCTGTCATTTTCTCCTCCTTTTACATCTTCCCCACTGTTTTCTTCATTCCTTATGCTCCCCTTATTCGTTAATTTGATGTCTTTATTTACATGATCGGTGACAAGTGAATTGATGAATAAACCATCCTAAGTAGCTGATTCACCGCCACTCTTCAGGGACAAAAGCCTCTCCTCTCCTTCCAAACTTCTCGCTCGAACAGCTGTTGCGATACATTAATACCAGGTAGATCCTACCACACACACTCTCATATACGAACCCCCCTTCAAACCAC
>JAGDQP010000679.1:55503-67700 GCA_022664845.1 Lepisma saccharinum
TAGGTAGCAGTTCTTTGACATAAAACCTATTTTGAGTTTCATTTTAAAAGGCCATTGTATAATGCTTTCCTGTTAATAATAGTGGTAGTGTTCACGGGGAAATTTTGTGTTCAGTCTCAACATTAGGAGCGACACATTCTCTTTCGTAAAAAGGTTTGATTGTCAAGAAGATTATAGTCTTCGTATCTACAGGTAGTCTCTTTCGAGTACAGAGGATGTTTGGGGTGGGGGGTGGAACTGTTTTGAGAAGCGGTGTCCCCCCCTATTACAGAAGAGTGATTTCAATTACAATCACTTTCAGTTTGTGTGATGGACACAACACTAGCATTGTTGGAAAACTATGAAGGTGTAATTTAGACTTCAATTAGTAATTTCTCATTAATTCTGATAGGAAAACACCCTAAGTCACAGACAAGCTATCAGAAAGAGTGGTAACTTTCTATATCAACCCCTCCCCCCTGCATCACATCTCAAACTCAAAGGTGATTGGACATGACATCATAAAGACTCAAGTTGGTAGTTCACCAGTCCAGAAACTTGCGGCGTATCTGTTGCATGTGCAACGCAACACTTAAGTCTTTGTGACTCCTATTCCTGTCATAGAACTACTCTCTCAACTGTCTTCACATCTCTGTTGATTCTACGCTAGAGTCCTACTTCACATATGGCGTTCGAACGGGTTCAACTCAGTAAATCATAAAAGCTTCGTTGCTGGCGCGCAGCGCAGGAAGGATGAAAGATGAAATATCATTGGGTCTACGAAACCAAAGTCCACCAGTCGTGAAGCCAATTCCTAGCAGTTCCGTGTATTTACTTGTGGTAGGGTTAAAGTTCTCTAGTTCATGGCGCAACAGTCCATCAACAGCAATACCATCTGTTTTAAATTTCCAATAAAGCAATTAAGTTGTCGGTCTGTATAAAATCCACTTGTATTATCAAATCTCTTTACTATTCCTATCGTCTCATTTTTCTGTACACACAAAACTCGCTGAAGTATTTCTCATACCCACTGAGTGAATCCCTATTGGAACTAAAATACTATCTTCGCGTGAAGGATGTGCTCACCAAACTAGCAGACTAAACTCACAGATCCATACCCTTCTTCTCCAAGGTCAAGGTTGAACCAGACCATTTCAATCCGAAACTCATTGTTTGCGGTTCCTTTTTCATCTGTTGATAAGTCATTCCTTCTTTTCATATCAGCCCATCTTACAAATCTTCTTCCACTGCTTCCTTCAATCTAATAATCTACTATTCTTCTCTGTAGACAGTTTCTTCTTTGGATGTGTCCCCAATCCAACTTATCAATAATTTTCAAGTGGATCCTGTCCATGTTCACTCCCTCAGTCCATTTGATCTCAACTTACCTCCACAGCTAGGCTATATTTCAAAGATCTTAAAGGATTCTATCCTGCTTGTCTCCAAATGTCTATGTCTCTAAAACTGTGCAACGCCACGACCTCTGGAAATCTATAGAGTTGGGAAATTTCCGAAACATTCTAAAGTCGGGTATTGTCGACCATCTCCCTTTCAAAAAAATTTTCCGACTTTCATGAAATTGGCTCTGCCCTGACAGGAAAAACGTTTCTTTCCATACACTTCTATTTACCTTCATTCCCAGCTTGTTATCTTTATTCATCGTCTGTAATTTTGTTTCCGTTCCTGGCGCTACTTGAAGGTCTTGAGTAACCTGATAGTCTTAGTCATTTTATGGAATCCATTACAAGTATGTCAACGAAATTACCAGAAATAAAATGTTGACTGAACAAATGTTCATTGTATTGAAATCAAGGTACGGAAAATTCGATACCATCTACTGTTTGAAAGTCATTAAACACAATATACAGTTTTCTTCATTTGAAATGTCTCGTTTGGTCCATAAATTCTCTCTGCTAGCACTTTAAAAGCAAAAAAAAAAAAACTTCATGTGATCTTTCTCTCATTTCCACTCATACATGCACATGTATATCTAACGACGATTTTATACTAATATATGTAACAATCTATTGTATATATAAAGATAACCTTGATATTTGAACAAAAACCGCTTAACTGAGCAATGACAACTGCGCTTATATCGGTGACCAATTTGACCACTTAAACTTGGCATATCTTTCTTCAGAACTTAACTCTTAAGAGTACATTTTCTCCTCCTCCTCTTGAAAAAAGGTATCAAATTGGCCATTGTTTAGGTTGGTGTTATGAAACATTTGAGTAGACAAAACCGAAAGCTTCTCGAAAAAAGATATCTCTTATAATAACTCACCATTAGAATTGGAATCCTTATGTTCGCGGTAATCCAAACCAAAAATCACTCACCTGGAATAAAAGAAGAAATTAACGAATTAAATCAATGCTTTCATTTGAAACACGAACTTACATTAAAAATCTAAAAAAAAAAAAAAAACTCCACCTTAACCTCGAAGAAATGACGTAGGTGTTGAAGTGGATACACTATAAAATCATTAAAACAACATTTTTAAATCATCAAAATAAATATATAACTAACTGATTCTTCAAACCTCATTTCCAGCATTAAATGATTTGTTACATACCACCCTTACACAGTGAGTAACGCTCGCTACTTCCTCTCCCACTTTTTAACATTTTTCAAAATATTTCAAAATCTAATAGTATTATCAAAATTTTAAGAAGATACATCTCTAGTACTTACAAATTACTATGAAATACAATGGGCAGCGGCCTTGAGATCTGGTCCATTGATAAGTGATTCGTTGTCAAAGATTATGACGTGATTATTTAATTAACAACGTATCACTCATCAATGGACCAGATCTCAAGGTCGCTGCCCATTGTATTTCATAGTAATTTGTAAGTACTAGAGATATATCTTCTTAAAATTTTGATAATGCTATTAGATTTTGAAAAATGTTTAAAAAGTGGGGCCGGGACATCGGATCATCGATGAGGAGTCACGCGTTGGAACAACGCTGTCGGCCATCTTGACTCGTTTTTTTTTTTTAGAATTTTCCTTAATTTCACCAGATAAACGCCGGGTCGGTGCAACAACCACACTCACTGCCTCGTAATCAAGGGGTTCCGGGTTCGATTCGCAATAGGGACACAAGTTGTTCGGAGCCTATATTAAACTGTAGGTCCTGCCTTTAGGATGTCATCTTCATCCGATGGAAAATAATGGCAAACCATCATCGGTTCACCTTCCCATGGACCTTCGGGTCAGGACTTGCCTTCAGTAGTACAGGAGAAAATATATTTCTCCTTCTTCGACTACATGTTGTGTTAACAACGATTTATTAGTGTTGGTAAATTTCTTCTAGCTGAACTTAAAAAAAAAAAAAAACAACGAAAGACGAAAGTCAAAAGAAAACATAAGCCAAAAAGAGCAATTAAAGTTGAAATGGTGCAGCATTCGAAAATTATTTTCTTTCTGAAAAAAATAAAAATAAATAAGAAATTTAAAAGAGAATATTCGTATGTGTTTATATACACTGGGTCAAGCAAAGGAAACACAGAAGACAATGCATGGAAAGACACGACGAATGAAACTAAATGATAAAAAAAAAGAGAAAAAAAGAAATATGTAAAATAACAGATGAAGAAAACAAGAGATGTAATATGAAAAAGAAATGGGTGGGTGTTTATACATGAACTTTAGAAGCACACTGAACTATATTTCGTATTCAGCATTACTGCTCCCAGTCGGGCTATTTGTGCCAAAAATACGCTTACTTCCTACGGTCACGTGCGATAGACCATCCCGTGCAAACTATGGTCGAGAGAGAGAGAGAGAGAGAGAGAGAGAAGGTGTCTTCAGGCACCTTTTCTCCTGTTTGCTTGGTTGGTTTGCCCAAGCCCCTAAGGAACACCACGTAAGCATCGTGTGTCAAAATACTGGACACTAGCTGATATTATATTTCTCCCTCTGCTCTCGCCCCTCCATCTCTCTCTCTCTCACCTTTCTCTGTCTCCCTATCTTTTCCCGCTTCCTTCCTTCCACACCTTTCTCCTTTTGTTGAATCCCATTTCGGCATACAAACATACCTCTTTTTAGTAAACTGCGTAACAACACAATCCGTAAACAAAAATCACAAATCGACCTTTTCCTTTGGTACAAGCACGTAGCTGATACACACAAATACAATAAAATATTACTACAGTATACGATCCAGTAATGCTAAACATACACTGTTGAGTTTCAACTTTGTTCTCAAAGAACTGAATGAAGTATGGTGACGTAGGGGGAAACGGACCAAACGGTTTGTGGAACAGACAGGTGCTGCGTTGCCATATTATTGACAGTTGGTGCCTGGACTGATGTTCCTCTTGCAGGGCGAAAGTGTAGATGTTTTGTTCCTTACAACAAATAACCAGGAACATACATGGAAGACAGTGGGATAAGATTTGGCAACAGTGCTATGGCGCGTGTTTCGATGGAGTTCTGTTTAAATAAACAATAGTTTAAGGACGTGGCGATGTACTAGCCGGCCTTAAATCAGAAGGAGCAACACAAAAGCAGACGACACGACAACGCCCGCCATTGGTTGCTGGTAGTGTGATACAATAAAAATTTCCCGCTGTTGTACCAACAAGAAAAAAAAGGGCTTGCATGTTTAACTGCATGCCATTACGAAACTGGTTTCTTTATGAACAAGCATTGTAGTTCATCAAATAAATAAAGAAAGAAAAAATGTAAAAGTAATATTTCTATATAGAGCTTTCTGTGCTGTAGGAGCGATCAAAATTTGCACGAGCGTGGGAAGCTGGTTTTAAGATCACGTGATAAATAGGTAAAGTCAGGTCGCGATTATGTTGTGCATACTATACTTGTGGCTCGCCGCTGACAAAGTGAAGCCATTCGGGCATCTTGGACAATATTGTCGGAGAGTGCTGGCGGGCGGCGAAGTTAGTCGAAGATGCCCGAATGGTTTCACTTGGTCAGCGGCGGGCCACAAGTATAAGCGTCTTTCGAACATTTACATTAGGATTGTTTCCATACAGAAAATCAACTCTGAATAAAGGCGAATTGCATTTCCATTCCGTATACGTATCTGGTGTCAATTCAACTAGTCGGAAGGAGTAAGCTTAACTTACAAAGAGAACAAGAGGAAAAAGAACTGTAAATTTTCTCTATTTGCATCTTAAACTGCCTCCCAGAACACGCTGTGAGCATGTTATTGTCCTAATTACCTTACTATAATTGGAAACTAATCATAAATCCATTCATAAAAGAAAGATTCAATGCTTTTTAGAGCGTAGGTATTGCCCTCTACCGTTAGTAACTGTAAGCTAGTTTATGCCAAAATATATTAAAAATACAATTTGGAAAATATATCACGACTGAAGTTTCCTATATCGTATAAAGGTACCTAGGCCTATATTATAATACGCGTAGAAAACACTGTGCCATATACCATGGAAAAGCAAGTAGACAAATTAAGAATAAAAGTTGCCAGAAAAAATGTTCTAGGTGTACTAATTGAAGAAAAGCATAGAACTCTAAAGGAATTAATGGATACATTAGATAATCATACGAACAAACTTAAGTTTTTCTAGATCAAGATATTATGAAAGTGACATTTCGATTTAATACTAGAGTCGTGAAGTGTTAATCTTTAAATTTTCGAGAGCAACATTTGTCTGGGAAAGAAGTTTGACTAGAGTCTATAGTTTGCCGGCACAATCCAGGTGTTGACTGTGACGAACCCTGAAAAACAAGTGACAATGGACGTCCGCTTCGTTCGAACCCAGGACCTTCTGAATGCGAAATAAACACCCTACCATTTGAGCCACGACCAGTAGAATTATAACATAGTTTGAATCGGAAACGACATTATATAAATTTCTTTCTTTTTTTTTGTTTAGAAAAAGCGCTGAAGTTTAAAAAAAAAGGCATGATACGGCAACATTTTTGTCAGCGTGTAAAATTGGCTAAGCAGGAAGAGAGCAGTGTATTAATAAGGATAAATTTCAAAGTAATATAGACATTTTACAGTAATTATTTTGATTGTATTAGTAACCAGAAATTTAATACAAAATAGTGGGTATATGTCCGTATCAGAGATGAAACCGTGTCATTTTTAATGACCCGACCTGACCCGAACATTGGTGACCCGGTCCGAAACTTGACCAGAATGAATCGATTGACTTTGTCTGGGAATTATAGCTAATGAACTAGAAATTTTTCGATGACCCAGTCCAAAACCTGAACCAATTAACCCGGTCTCCGGTCTGGGATTGTTCTCTGGTCGTAACACCTCCGGTCCCGGTCACAAGAAAGACTATTCATACGCAAGGAAATAATACAAACTCTGCTTTGCCCTGTGAGTCACCGGCTCAGGTCCCGGTCACCGACCCGGTCGAAAGCTTAAACCGACTGACCCGGTTTCAGCTCTGCTCTGTATAACATTAAGAACTAAATTATTTCTTGGGTTTTTAACTTTTTTTTTTTTTTTTTTTTTAGATCCAATGAAGAATACAGTAACATTAATCTTGGATTTGTTTAGTGGTGAGTCAAAATCGCTACGGGGGCACATCCGGCTTGAAGACCACCGTTATTGGTAAAAAAAATATATATATTGATACAGTATATCGTTCTTTCACTTGTATTCTTACCGCTTGATATTCTGGTAACTATATCAGAAAATACAATGAATCTGCACGTGACTGAATTTCTCATAAAATCGGACCTTCGTACGCAATTAAGCTTCTTTCTTTCACTGTTTTTAAGTTTTTTGTTTTTTTGTTTTACAGCAACCTCCTAGTTTTGCTATTCCTTTTAGTTGGATAGCGTAGCAGATACAAACTTCTGCCATGAACGAAAAACAAAACAGAAAACGCGGAAGTTTGTTGTAAAGGATTTCTGTGCGCTTCCTGTGCCCGCTATGAAAACCACGGTCGGGTATCGCATTTTATTCGCTGACAACAGCGCCGCTATGCAAATAGGCGACACGATGAGCAAAGGAGAAAAGCGTTGTTCCGAAAACAGAAAGAGGCTGAACCCGAAACAGCATCCAATTTCGCCTCCAGTAGGTAGGTGCTCTGTGAGTTTGTGTGTGTGTGTGTGTGAGTGAGTGAGTGAGTGAGAGAGAGAGCGAGAGAGAGAGAGAGAGAGAGAGAGAGAGAGAGAGAGAGAGAGAGAGGAGATAGTGTTTCTCTACAACCTTTACAAAACAATCGACTGTCGAGAAGCGAAAGAGGAAACACAGAGTGTATATAGGTGTATGCGTATAAATATGTTAAGCGAGGAAAACGGGAGGAGGGGGGGGGGACGCTTCACACAGTGGCTTTTGCTCTTTTGCCATGGGCACTCAATATCACACACACACACACACAAAATTCGGAGAAAAGTGTTGAGAAGGGCCTGCGTGGTGAAGTGGAGGGGGGAGGACAATCGTTAGAAGTACGGGGCACCTCTTTCTGGTTTTGAAAAATATAAGCTATTTCATACCAGCTGAGATACTGGTGTTATTCTAGTTCCTGGTTCATCTAATTTTCTAATACTGTAAAACTACTTCAATAATCAATACAAATGGGAATGAAGAAGTTTTTTTTTTAGCAGTGGCGGATTTAGGATTTTTCTTGTAAAGAGGGGAGAGGTCGTAGGTGAAATAGACCAGAAACATATCATATTTCTCCTTATATTGCTAGGTTTTATCAAGAAATATGAAACTGGTATTCTAAAAAAAAAAAAATGATATTACTATATAAATTAGTTTTGACCGGAGACAAATTATTCAAATAATGCTCTAAAAAATATTTCCCCTTGAGAGGAGGGAATCCCCTCTCTGGACCCACTACTGATTTTTTGCCTTTGAGGATGTAAAATGGTTCATAAGAATTATCTCTATAAAGCATTGGTCTAAGAGTGTACTCCCAGCATATTTTCTTTTTTCTTAAAATGGTAAATTAAAATCCAATATTAACGCTATTTATTAATATAAGAGAAATGAATACATGATAAAGTAATGCGTAATTCTCAACAAAATTGTATATTTGGAATCTCTGGTCACGAAAAGTTAAAAATAAACATTGCAAAATTAAATGGTTTACATAATTTTACACTGCATGTTTATCTTAATACGTTTTCATAAAAAAAAAAGAAAATTAATGTTGTCACTTTTCACGATTTTTGAAGTACCCTCCATGGACAGTCTTCTATCCACACTAAAAGTACCCTCCGTGGACAGTCTCCAATCCACATCTGTACGAAAGAAACTATGTTTTAATGTGAAAATTAGTTTCCTTTAGTGACGAAGAGTTCATTACAAAATTTTGTTTGAAACAAATATTATTGTTTGCTAAATTAATGTTGTACAGAGAGTATCATTTTTGTGTATCTTCAGATATATTTTTTACTTCGATTGACAATAAGTAAACTTTTCTTTTCATTCACAAAAGTGTAGGAACTCTGCTTTTCTTTTCCCCGGTACTGTAGCTACCTGAGTTTGACAGTTTTATTTAAAACTCGGACGTAATATAGAAGGCAATGACAAAGCATCATCGGATCACCTGCCCAGGAACCTTCGGATGATAGACCTGTCATGATATTCGAATCACAGTACTGTTTTCTTAATCACTAGCCTAATATAAACTGTTTTACACAATCATCTACTTATGCTTCATCTTGAGCACGTTTCCTCGCTCTCTCTCCAACAGATTCTAACACTGCTACTCCCTCAGGACCTTTGGGAAACGATTTCTTCTTAGTACTTTCAAAGATTCTAATTTAAGAGAAGAACATTATTTTTTCTTACCTCAACCGTCACTACCACCACATCAAGGATTCACTAACTCATCATCGCGTTTACCTTCCGAAATCTTTCCCCTCTTGACTTTCTAAGAAGGTTGCTTACACATTTTCCCCCTTCTTTAAAAAGCGAAAAAAAGGAGATCAAAAAAGGAGGGGATAAAAGTCTTCAGAAAATTCCAATCGATTAAAAGGGAACATATCTTCACTTCCGTAAGGACAGAATTCTTGTAGTGGTTTCCAAAATCTGACTCTAAAATTTACTTGTGGAAAAGAAATTGAATTATTCAACTGACAATTCCGAATGTGAACGGGAAAGTGTCATTTTTTTTTAACCGGTTCTTAGCGACATTTTGCCCTTGTAATGTGTGTTTATATGTAACAATAGGCTGTTGATTGATACCAGTTGGATTCAAATAGTTCCAGGATTTGCTCGAGGAAACAGACCAAAATGGTTCATTCTAAAATTTTAACGGTGAACCGAAAACATCGATCTTCCTAACCTTTAGGACAGACAGCCCGAGTTTATTCGTGTAAATGTATCTATCTTGTTGCCCCTACGACTTAGATTGTACTGCTGTACATTAGTGTGTGCTGGGTTGCATACATGGAGCAAAAGTTTATGTTGAAGAAAACTAGAATTGAAATCTACCTGCCTGTAAATTCGTTATGTCTACAAGTCAATTTTACTTTGACGTAGTGTTTGTCAACTTTTGATCATTTACAAATGCAGGTCCTTTTCACTGGATTACCTTCTTCAATTTTCAAGTCTTTAAACCTCTTTCGGGGTATATTCTGCACTTGCATTTCTGTAACATTGAGTATAAAACGTTCAGACATTTCCTGTTCTTTTCACGTTCGATATCTACCGTTGTGTTAGGTTACGTAACGCCAGAACGCGCGCAAAATTAAAGGAACTCCAACAATTTCGGGATCACGCTACGTTTATACCACATATTTTGCTGGGGTTTGTTTCCTATTTTCTCTATTGTGATTTTATTTTTTCTCCCTGTCCTTACATTCATTAATTTGTTTGTTGTTAAATTCGTATCGTTATTTTAATGCTACCTTACATAATATTTTGTAGTTTTTCTTGAGAAATAATCATATTAACCACCCTCTTTTTCTGTAAGCTTATTTACCAATGCATTTATTGAAATAGGTGAGGGTATTTCCGGCTTTATCAGAGCTTTCAGAAATTAAAACGATTTGGAAGCTCCTAAAAATTTTACACACTGAAGCAGAACGTGATTTCCTTTATTTGCAGTAAAAGCATTGAGTTACCTTTCAAGTTCTGTTTTAAATAAGTGAGTTTACATATTCTGATCATAGACTGTTGAATGGAACTACGAGTGGTCTATTCATACAGGAAATTATTCGTCAATTTGTTTTCCAAGTTTTCGTCGATGCTCCCACCGTACATTATTTAGTTTCGCCTGTAACGTGATTCCCACTATAAATACTCTCGCCATTTCTATCATGAATCAATGTGTACCGTGAGGAGTACTATGAATTCATTCAAGCCAGAAGTTGAGCAGGGTGTAGACTCGTGATGAAGAGGAGAGACCTCCTTCCTTTGGTCTCATCAATTTCTCTCACCAGACGAAATGTTTTTCACGTTAAAAAAAAGTACCTTTTTCCAACGCTTCCGTTGAATTTGATTCCTACCTCTGCGCTATTTTTATGCTTTCCTCTTTAAAAAAAAAAAGACATACAGAATATTCCGATGAAGAGATATTATAGAAATAATAATAATAATAATAATAATAATGAAATAATAGTTATAAAAGAAGCAAAAAAAAACCCTTAAAATTCAAGAAAAAAGGGAAGGAGGAGGGGGAAATAGCAGTTGAAAGAAATGGGAGATAAATGGGGACACCCTTCTTGCGAAGTATCTTGAAAAGATGTCGAAAGCCCAGCAACACGACAGCTACTTTTTTACCGATCATTAGTCAGTGGTCGTCGACGAACACACACAAAAAATAAAAACGATAAACGGCCAAGCACCGAAAGATTTAAAAGGCATAAGCTTTCTCTCACTCTCTCTCTCTCTTTGTGTGTGTGTGAGAGAGAGGGAGAGAGAATCAGCCAAGAATCAACTTCCAATTCAACTTCACCTATTCAAACTTCTGCATCTTCCTTTTCATAACATCTCCTCCCCCGTCTCTGTACCGTCATCTCTCGTTTTGAAACGAGTTGAAAATAAGAAGAAGAAGAAGAAGAAAAAGAGACAGACTGTTTGAATAGAAAGACGAAAAGTCAAAAGCCGATTGCCAAATGAACGATAACTGAGGTAGAAAAAGAAATATTATATACACAAAAGGAAGATTTTTCAACGAGTACAAACGTGAACATTTCAATCAACTGTATCTATGTATTTCATTTCTTGTAGTGATGTCTTAAGTCTGTCACAGAAGAGAAAATGTTTCATTTTCAGTCCCCAAACTTATTCCAATGGAAGAATATAAAAGAAAGAGAAAGATCATATCGAAAAGAAGACTTTCTAATAACAATAAAATACTTTAATCAAAATGTATTTCTTTTTTTTTAATTGACAAAGAAGTAAGGTTTACTGTTATTTAACCGGATGACATAAACAACCAACTGTAGATATGGAGTTACATTTTAAAATCTATTCTGTACTATACGAAATATTACGTAAACTAAATTAATTGAGATGAGCGAGCGTAGCTCTTATACGTTCAGTTGAAATAGAACTCTCCGAAAGTTTTGGACTGATGCTCAATAATTTTCGGACATTTCTTGCGGTTGTATTGGAGGAGGTTTATAAGGGTTGAGATTGCCGAAAAGTCTTATAATTTCCATGGTAATCATAACTTAAGAAAAATACATTTTCACGCATTACGTAAGAACGGCTGGACCAATTCCCTCCAAAATTAAGTATTCTGATAGAGTGGACAACCCTTCATGTTTTAGGCACACCAAAACTTTCAACTTATTACCGTTTCCATGGTAACAAGACTAATTTATTATTGTTTAAATTCGTGCCTCACGTGACAACGGTTACACCAATTTCTCTCAAATCTTGTATGATTGAATATCTTTGAGACTTATACCATATTAGAATGTTAGGGCTGAATCCAAGGATGTTTTCCCGCCTTTCTTGTTTGACGTCCATTATTCAAATTTGAGTCCCATGTTCGAAAAGTGTTTTGACATAGTTTTGAATTTTCTGTTAACTTTTTCATTCAAATTAATGGTATTCACTATTCAAGTACGTAATAAACTATAGTTTGTGTAAGTTATTTTCTGTTTAACTGCACGCAAATTTGAATAACTGACGTAAAACGAAAAAGGCGGGAAAACCTCCTTGGATTCAGCCTTGTACCATTTCCATGGTTACGAGGCTAAATTTCCTCTCCTCGCGTTTTCTACATTATTATTATTATTATTATTATTATTAGTAGTAGTAGTAGTAGTAGTAGTAGTAGTAGTAGTAGTAGTAGTA
>JAGDQP010000679.1:67710-79539 GCA_022664845.1 Lepisma saccharinum
TAGTAGTAGTAGTAGTAGTAGTAGTAGTAGTAGTAGTAGTAGTAGTAGTAGTAGTAGTAGTAGTAGTAGTAGTAGTAGTAGTAGTAGTAGTAATAATAGTATTGATAAACTTGAAAAAAGTATTAGTTCTAAAGCACGTATTGAATCCAACCCTCAGCATCTTTGCACACTGTTCCTAACGCACAGAAGGGTACACAGCCAGAAAAAGAGTCAACATCCTACTACATGTATTTTTTCATAATAACCAAGAAACGAAGAACTTTTCCGTTTCAAAGTTCTTTCTCCGCCCCCCACCCCTACCCCAATCCACCCTAACACACAAAGAGAAATAAAACTTGTTTTAAGGAAAAGAATTCAAAATAACTTCTTCTTTATATCGTTCTTAAACACAAAGCATCGAGAAATTAAAACTTTTTTTTTTTTAGAAAAAAAAAGAGGGTGAACACTCGGTTTTCTCCCCACTACATTCACCATCTTTTACGGCTCTCTGTGTTTTGAGGCGATTAAACCGCACAGAGCCGTGAGGCACAAAAGAGAAAAAGGGAGGTGCGAAGCCCTAACTAAGTTGGACCTTTTGTTGCTGCAAGAAGTGTTCGTTGTTCTGGAGCAAAGGAGAGAGAGAGAGAGAGAGAGAGAGAGAGAGAGTTGTGGAAATTTTCGCGTCCATCTCATCCTCTCTACCTTTTGGTCCTCCACTACTCCCCTCTTCCGCCATCCAACAACTCTTAACTTTTAGTGGAACAATTACGAACTTTGATTATCTGTCTCTTTCTCACCTTCTTCTCTACGACCTCTCCCCACTTTTATCCGCTCTTCTTCTTCTTTTTCCACATCGGTTGCCGAAGCATCCATAAAAAGGAAGAAAAGAAACGTGGAATGAGAGAAGTGATATTCTCTTTTTTTTTTTCTAGCAGCATTCTCAGCAGAAAATCTTCAGTGTCCGCTCGCTTACACCATTTCTATGATACCTCTTTTATTGTTAAGTTATATTCGCAGCAGCAGCAACAACAACTAAATAGTGATCAATGTATCCAACTCATAACATTCAGTTACAAGAAGAATTAACTTTTTTACTTGACTGTAAACTTTTAGAGCTACAGAATACGTCTATTGTGCAGTTCCGAGTTCTGTAGACCTCCGAGACGGGTCTTAGATAGCGCGCGGGGTGAAGTGGAAGTGCACAAGCAATCAGCGAGCACTCGCGCTTCTACTCCCTACCTCGCATTGGCTATTAGAAGTCCATGATCACGCTACGACTTCTCCCTCGTGGCTACAGAACTCAGAACTAGACTATAGATATTTTCCTGAGTGAAACTTTTAAACCTTTAATCTTAAAGAGAGTAAACCACAAAAAACAAAACCTCTTTTTAAGCGTCCCTTGTGATACATTTGTCTGCTACTTTTTCTTAACATTTTGACGTTTCGAAAAGCATTAACACTTGCCAGCTTCTGACTGCTATAATTACGAGTACTGTGTAAAAGAGAAAAAGAAAACGAGAAAGTTCGTGGTGATGAGAAGCATGAAACCAATGTTCTGTGTTTTATTTTCTTTCTCATATATATACACACACTAGAGCAATTCTTACATCTTTGAAGTGAGAAACTGTAATAGTACTCTGATGATGGGACGTTAACGTGCCTGAAACACTAAAAATAAAGTTACACTGTAACCACATTCGCCAAAACTTTAACGTTTTCTTTTTTTTCTGTCTCTCTTTTCATTATTTTGAAACGACTGTTTCTGTTTCGATGCTATCTTTCTTTTTTGTTTTTTTTCCCTTAACAATTAAAACATTATTGACAATCCATGCAACAATACTACAACGCATCTGAGCAGACTGCATTAAATCTGTAAAGCCATAATGTTAGGTGTTCTGCCTGAAGATAGGTCTATACAACATGAAGGTCCTTGAGAAAAGATGAACCGATGGTGATTTGTCACTGATTTCCATCGAATGAATCTGATGTCCTAAGTACGAGTCCTACAGTTTAAAGTGGGGCTTTGAACCATATGTGTACCCACCGGGAATCGAACTCGAACCCATTGATTGAAAGGCAGCGAGCTTTACCACTCACCCACAGGGGACACTTGATGTAACTGGGTATCGAATACGGGACTGTTAACGAAGGGGAAGGGTAGAAGTATCTTTGTATGCTTCTTTTTTGCGTCCTGTGGGGGAATGAGTGGTTTTGCTCATCTTCTAATGAAGTCCACATTAAATATAGTAACTGCAGTTCCCGTCCTAAAGTATGTCACCTGGTGCAAAGCATTGACAAACTATTGTCGGTTTACTTTGACTAGGGATTTTTATAAACGTATCCAATCGCCATAATGATTACACCCGCCGCAGAATGAAGTTTGTTATCACTTAACACCATGTTATCCTGTTCAGTCAGTGTGGAGCTTCGCATCATCTTGCAATAAAATGTTTCACAGCGGAGGTATCCTACTTATCTTATGCTGTTCACGTCGATAGTATTTTTGTTTTTTTGTTGTTCCAACGAGAAACAGCCACTAGGTAACGAATGGCTGAATCACTATCCCATCACCTCATTCCCATCCTCTCCCCTGCCGCCAAAAGAAGAAGAAGAAGAAAATCACACCCTGAAAGAAGAGAAAAAACTTCTTTTACTCAATTTCAGAAAGTATTGATCTTCTTAAATCTTTCCCTTCTGACCTGCATCCGTCCTTCTACTACAAATGAGTTTCATGCATCTAAAGCTTACCTTCAGATTATTTTTTTCTTCTCCTTTTCTTTTTGTTCTCCATTTACTGTTTCTTTTTTACTTCTTTTCCCATTCTTACAAACCTCTCTTATTATTTTATTTTCGCGGTTTCTTTTTCTCACTCCCTTTCGTTTTATTCGCCTTTGACCTTTTCAGGAGTTTCTTCGGGTTTCTTGTGCTTTTCACACAATCCCACATCGTAATCCCCGGCTGTTTCTTCAACTCTTACTCCCCTCTCTTTTCCTCTTACTTTCTCTACGTTTTCTCTATCTATATCCCACTCGAATTCTTTCTCTCTCTCTCTCTCTCTCTCTCTCTCTCTCTCTCTCTCTCTCCCAGTCCGCCCAAGTATGAATCAACTATTGAAACATAGTATTCCTTCTGGGAGGTGAGTTTAGGGAGTTTCTACCCAAGTTTTCGGGAACAAAATTAAGCGAGTTACTGCACTTTAACAATGATGCCGTGGTTTTCTTGTTCAGGCACCGGGGACTGATGGGGAAGGGTGGTTTAAGAAATTGGGGTCGGAGTGTGTGTGTGGGGGGGGTGAGTAGTGCAAGAGGTGTGTGTGTAGAAGATCGCGCAATGGATTTGTGTTCACGCAAGTCTCACTCACACACAGACAACTGCGTTCTAGTGCCTGAAGAAACGAGAACTCGCAGAAGCGTTCGAACAAACTCCTTCTTTCGCAAGATATTCCTCGAGCCGCTCAATCAATGATCTTTCCACGTCTATGTTGTGTGTGTGTGTGAGAGAGTCAAATTGCTGCAACGGTCTCTTGTTGAAGCCTTCATTAAGTTCAAAGTCCGTTTTTGAAGTGAGAAAGTTTTGCGACTTTACAATGTGCTACGATTCCTTCGCGATTTGTGGTGGATGTCCTACACATTTACTAATTTCTCTGTTTTTTCTTTCCCTTCTCTCCCCCTCTCTCTCTCACAGAGACACACGCATAAACACGAACACAAAAGAAACATATAAATACATTTCTTTACTTTTGTTACAACCTTTTACGAAGCTTCTACTACTCAATCCCATGGTCTATAATTGTAATTTCGGAAGACTGTACTTCTGTATGCAGTTGCCACGCCCACGAACATACAGAAGCGACAGCCTCTATCGCTATGGATATATAGACATACAACATATACACAGTTACCAAATTTCTTTCCTTATGCTGTCTTCAAACAATGTCATTCGTGCGACTCTGATACTGTACCGTTAGGGTAGTGTATAAACGGGTAGCGCTTACCAACACACAGAAAGGAGTGTAGAAGGAAAATGGTAACATTATAACTTCCCCTACGCACTGCCCGCTATTTATCGGGTCCTACTTCCTGCACTTTCCTCCCCCCAGCAGCCCGGACCCGATCTCTCGAAACGTCGAGTATAGTTTCTCCAAGGTTACGGATCAGCAATGCAACGGCACTCTCACTTCCCGAATTCCTTTGCAGCAGTATCATCTGACAAAAGTCCTTACCAATACCTTCCACGTCCCCTCATCCTACAGAAGGCTCTCAGTGGGACATCATCCCTGACACCAGTAATGGGTTTAAGTCATGCATTATTCTTCGTAACTTTTGTCCTGTACTGTATATTAGTATATAATAATTCACTACAGAGAAAAAGGCGAGGTGGCTCAATAGTCAGGACGTCAGCTTGAGTTCGCTCAAGCAAGTCGTGTTTGTGTGAGCTCCGTGTTAGTGGAGTGCGCCTTTACGTGTACTATTCAGATATAGCGTCCAGTGTCTTTTTCTTCGCCTTTTTTTTTGTGTGTTTTCTATTTACAGTATGAACACAGTACAACGAGAAAATACAATTAGTGTCAGCTTACGTAGTTTAAATCGACGAGCGAATGCAGTGGCATTTCACGAAGCAGTTGCGGAACAATTAAAGCTTCAGGAAGGACAAGTGGAGTCGATCGAATTTGACAGTTACAAGAAATTAGCGTTCATTCGCTGCTCAACGTTGGAGATAGCACAAAAAGCAATCCAATTGTGCCAAGGTAAACTAATTATAGAAGAAGGGGGAATACTCCATGAACTACCCGTCCAATTAGAGTCAAACGGCACATTTCAAATGCATTCATTTTACCTCTTGAAGTGTCCGACGAACAGGCTAAGACAATTTTTCAGCCGTATGGAACTTTGACGAACGTTTCAAAAAAAATCTCAATACTATCGCTTTAAAGTATATACAGGAAAGCGCGTCATTACTTTTAGCAAACTGTGTAGGAAGCTTCCAATTTTTTTAAATACTTTGGGGCTCAATATCCAGGTTTTTTCTCATTTCCAACAAGACATTTGTGCCAAATGTAATTAACTTAATGAAGAAAATCATCAGTGTACAATCGCGATAACACAAACGAGGAAAGTGTTTCCACCAAATTTAAATTCCAAATACTCTCCCCCTGAAATAGCGTCATACACTACATTACCTGACCTAATAGTTTCGCGTCTACGAGGCCACACAGAAACGGCGATTAGGCCTAACGAGCCAAACGCAACTCCAGTTGTTCCAGTAAGTGAGCGAGATACCCTCGGGCTAGTTTCTTCCGAAGCCAAAGAAAAAAAAAGAAGACAAGGACTCACTCAACACGGAAGATAGTGTTTTGCCCGTCCTCAGTCCGGGAGGTGAAAGTGCAATAGAAGGTGTTACTTCTTCGCAAGCAACTGTATCAGTGAATCCGATACCACAAATTACAAAAGAAAGTGCCCTTTCTAGTGCATCTGTCACAGACGACTACTCCAGTGACACAAGTATACAGGGGCACCCTCCGCCAGAAGGTTCAACCGTACAACGTAGCCCAAAAACTGCGAGTTCCAAACGAAAACGCCGCAAAGCGTTATCGAAGTTCAAAAAAGAAGATATATTTATCCCTAGTGAAGTGCGGGCCCAGCCCAAGCGGACCCCCGGTCGGAATACAAGCATTGAAGAACCGATTGACGGCATCGTACCATAACAGAGGAAGGTGGAAAAGACCATTCGTAAAGTCTCATCACAGGTTTCAGTTTTGTTATTACCAATCTACTGACAAAGTGGTAAGTGACTGTTTTGTATTTTTTTTCCTTGCAAGTACTATCTATCAAGTGCCATGCAAAAGTCAGGAGGCAAAATGCTTGTTGTCATATTAATGATTTTAAAGGTTCTAACCTTTAACCTGGCAAGCACGCAATCCGAACAAAAAATACAAGTCCTGCAACAGTTTTTACACCATCACGACGTGCACGCCGCCCGTTTCCAAGAGACGGAGATTGATAGTTTAAAGTTACGTAATTGTAATATATACTCTTCGCATATATTTAAACCAACGAAATGTGTAGCAGTTGCCATTCGCGGAGATTTGAACTTTACCGATGTGTATATTCATCCATCCGAGTCTATGATTTCAGGACAAATACAAAATTATGCAATCATTTGCGCTCATTTACCTTCAGGTAATTCCCACAGACAGGCCCGCGAGTCCTTTTTCCGGGACTACATTACTCTCGAACTTCAGAGACGTCGTCCATTACAAACTATATTATGTATGGACGCCAACGCAACACGCCGAGCTCAAGACTCTAGTCATCAGGGAAATATTAGTCCAGAACTTATTAACTTAACTAAAGAATTTTCATTAGTGGACGCCTATGAATGTTGCAACCCAAACGTATATATGCCAACATATATATACAAAGAAGGTAGTTCCCATATTGATCACATATATGTACCTCAATCAATCCAGCCACACTTGGTGCGTGCTATAAATTATCCAATGCCATTCTCAGATCATAATGCCATTCTCAGATCGTATTGGTCACTTTAAAAATTGAGCTCCAAACTCACTTGAGACGCGAATATGTATGGCATTTGAATACCTCAATCCTAACTGACGAAGAATACGTAAATAGTATTAAAAGCATGATCAGTAACGCACGTAAACAAGCGTTATACAAATCAAAACCTTCTCAATGGTGGTATAATTTTAAAAAATCACTAATCTATTTCTCCAAACAGTATTCACTTGAAAAATCCAAACACAAAAAATGTCTGATCGAATACTATTATAAGGTATTAAATGAATATCATAAACAACTGGCATCAGGAAAGCCCGTTCTTCTTAAAATTAAAAACATCCAAAATTTGTTGCTTAATCTTCACAAATCAACAAATTTTGGCTTTATAGGCGCACCAGGTTGCCACAGATAGGTGTGATCGAGCAACCACGAAATATTCATGTTCTCCTCGAAAGAAATAAAGGACGCCAACAAATTACTAACTCCTATATAGATAAAAGCGGCACAATTTACAATGGAGCTTCTATGTATCCGGAAATCCGTGAGAATTATAACACCCTGTTCAACGAACCTAATGACCGGTCAAATGAATACATTTCGACGATAAAGCTCCCCACAATTTTAGCGTCCACAAAACAATCCTTAAGTCAAACCATAAATTAAACTGAAACTATGCAAGCCCTCCAAGGTCTTAAAGTTACATCCTCTGCAGGCAAAGACGGTCTCTCCCCTCTTTGGTACGTCACTTTCAGCGACATATTAACTCCGATTCTGACTGACGTATACAACTCTATATGGGATAAGCTCTTATGTCACCCCAATTTTTGTGAAATAAGAGGCGTGCTAATTAACAAACCTCAACATCATGGTCACACGAAACACCGTTTGATTTCGCTATTAAATTGCGATACAAAAATATCCATGTTCTAACAGCAAGGTTGCTTCCCACCATTCCTGAAATAATATCCCCTTCTCAAGGTGGTTTAGCAGGAATGCTTAATGCAGGGACTATGTTGATTCATATTCGTGAATTTCTCCAAATTGCCTCCGAATCAAACGGCCCATACGCACTTCTAGCGTTGGATATGAATCAAGCCTACGACAGACTTGACACCACTTTCTTAAGAAGTATTCTACGTCAGTACGACTTTTCCACCAACGACTTTCTAAACCTACTAACTATCCTTCAACGAAATCGAACTATGACGTTATATGTAAACAAACGAAATTTGAAAGCATTTCCCATGACTAACGGAGGACTCGAACAGGGAAACCCAATTTCAAGCATCCTCTATAGCTTAGCTATAACACCCCTAATTCTTCAAATCGAAAAATCTATAGGTAGTATTAATGAAAACCCTAATGTGCTAAAATGTTCATCTTATATTGATGACGTAACCTGCGGGGTAACTTCGCCTCAAGAAGTTGAAGCTATTCTCAACATCGTCCAAACATACACACGGTCAATATTCAGGACTCAAGCTTAATGAAACAAAAACCAAATTAATGGTGTGTAACAAGACACACGAAACACTATACGGTAATCTCGGAAACCTTACTGACCGATAAAAAATACTAGGTATCGAATTTCATCGAACGCTCCACGCCACTATCCACATTAATGAAAAACGTATATTAGGAAGTATGATTCACGAGTTAACTAAGTATCAGCATATGTTTGAATACCTTATATCCCGGGTAAGATTTGTTAATTGTTACATCATGAGCAAGTGGATATATTACTTGCAATTATTCCCGATTACGAACACCACCTTAGCTCAAGTCAAGAAACATATCGGTTATTTCCTATGGAGAGGAAACATACTTAGAGTGGCCCGCCCTAAATTGTACTTACCGCACCTGCAAGGGGGCCTAAACCTCAAGGACATAAATGTCAGGGTGAAGCACTCCGTTTGCACCGCACTATACAAGTCCTTAGTTCGCCCACAATGTCGTATGCCAAATGGGCACTACGAAATATTCTAAACGCAATTATAACTACTTTGCCATTAAACCTACAGCCATAGCGCTCTACATATCTAACTGATAGGTTTGTCACCCTGACATACGCCTTGCTGGCCCAAGACCGTATAACAGATATGACAGTAAAACAACTATATGTCTATATAATGCAAAAAAATCCCCTCCCCCTGACTGTCCCCTGCTTACCGCTAACGCAGCGATCTTTAATGTGGAACAACATGACCACTCTACTAACCAACCTAATTTACATAATCTTTATTACCAAATCATATATCAAATATTCCCTCTTAAGGCTTCTTTATACGATAAAGGTATACTCACGGATGCTAAGTGTACTCTATGCCAACAGGATGACACGTTTCTACATCGATTAACTCAATGCATTAACAGCAATAACATATGGTTAAAATACATTGCAATAGTAGAAAGGATTACTCGTGAATCCTATCAAAATAAACCATACTACACTTTTCTTCTCTATCCAGAATTTCAATATTTTCCACCCACACGTCGTAAATTCTTGGTCTGGTTTACGGCCCAGACTTTGCACATACTGATAAAAGAACGCAGACAAATGCAACTCGACGAATATATGTTTCAAGTGTTGTTAAGATACGAGGGAATTCCCCCCGCTCTCCGCCGGAAATCTTTTGCTAACTATATCCGTGCTGTCTACTAACGCACATAGGAGAGAGAACCATTAGGTAGGGATTGATTGAGGAACCTCACACACAGGAGAGTAACCTTTTGTTTTTCGTCTGTTAGTTGTGCTAGTATCCCAATATAATTTAATTTTTCTTTCCATTGCCAGCGTTTGATGTTTTTCTTTTCTTTCACAGCGCTGACTGGGAGTCTCTTTTTTTCCCCCTCGAAGTTTGCTTTTTTTTATAAGTTTTATGATTTAATTTTCTTTGTCAATTATGTACTGCATTCTTAATGTCTTTGATATAATGTTCACGGATCCTTTCATGTATCAAAAAACTTCTATTGTGTAATCTATTTCACAATCAATATAAATAAAAATAATAGTCAGAGCGCTCATCTCTTGCGCTTGGGGTCGTCGGTTCAAACCCTGCTCGTGCTTTCTTCACACTTAAATTAACCTGTGTTTTGTTGATGGATGCTTCTGTGCTATAGACCTATAGACGACAGCATTTTTTTTTTTTTTTTTTTTTTTAGTATTTTGCGTAGTTGTCCAGACATCTGAGGATCTACCGAAAAAACGGTAAGGTCTGGAAACAATGTTTCCTTATTTTATTATCTTCAGATGACTTTTATAAACTTTTCCACGTTCTACAATAAACTTTTCTGACATCGCTATGTACATAGAAAAAGATTGTCTAATGTATTCAAAAACAGAGTCTGTTTAGCTCGATATTATAAAAATGTAGCTTTCTAAACAAGTATTGAAATATTGCCAGGTCCTGTAATACCCTCAAGTTTTTCTCGACAGGTGTTAGCTGGTGTTTACTTGATCGTAAACGACATCTTGTCATCACGATTTTGTTCCACGTGATTGGAAGCTGTGAAGTTTAGATATATTCTGTACGTATGGAAGAGTTTGGTTTTCAGGGAATTTCAAGTTTTTAGAGGAAAGCATTGTCAAACGAGAAATATGCAAATGTGGCTTCTGATCGAATTTACGCATCATCTAGACAAGTATTCACTACAGTTTTAGTAAGCTGAAGATCAGTTGATTCATTTTCTTCAATATACGTGAAAACACCGTGCTCTAGAACGAAGTTTCCGTACAAAAAACAGGACTATCTCGTGAGTCTACAGCCTGCTAGGTGACTCTCTTTCGAAGTGGGTATCGTATGATCAACTGAACGACCGAAATACCCTACTTCTTTACGTAATTAGTTTATTACTTGAGAGAGTTGGATCAACAACAAGTATACATCTATCGGGTATCGAACCCAGGACAGTTTATATTGAAGACGATGGCGTTAACCACTTTGGTAAGAAGACTCGGACAAAACTGAAACGCTCAAATTTTAGGTTAATGAGTCAGTCGTCTTCATCTTTATCTTGTCGGTACTGTCCATGAGGGAAGATATCGAGAAGTAGCGGACTGACATCCGTACAATGTACTATCCTGGCATTTACCTTGTGTAATTTATAGTTTGTCCCGGAATGGTAGGTTTAAACCTGCACCACCTCCCTAGTACTTTTCATGAGAACTTTGTTACTTGCAGAGCTGAAACCAGGCCACTTTTGCTGACCCCACATACGTGAGCCGGTCCGAAACTTGACCCGATTGATCCGGTATGGGAACTATAATGATCTGGGAATTTTTAGCGTCATATTTATCGTGCTGTGGATCCTCCGGTTCCGGTCACCCCAGGAAGAAATACAGTTCAAATGTAACGAAATAACTAAACCTTCTGGGTCACCGGGTCAGGTCAGGTCCCAAGCACAGACCTAGTGACCCGGTCCAAAACGTGATCCCATTGACCAGTTTCAGCTCTGGTTACTAGATCGCGGGAGCCGGGTTTCCAGCTAGCATCCAAAAATTTCCGAGATAAACATCTTTACATTTTAAATGAATAAACTACTCTCATTACTACAGTATATAAACCATACTTCTTACCATCAAGCGAGGTTCATGGACACACCTGTCTCGATGTTGGGGAATTAAACTGCGTTTTAGGATCATTGTCACGAGGATCTGAATTATTTCAATTAGTTTTACGCAGTCTTGTCCAATGGTAGATTATCTAATATTTTAAGGCGCTTCTGTACCCATTTCCATCGTGAAGTAAATGAGGATTCAAATTGCTTCTCAGAATAAAGAAAAGCATGATGGCATCTGTGGTCAGGTAGCTTATAATATTAGGATATTCTTTTCTTCTGGGTTACTTTATTCATTTATATGATTGTTCTGATCATATTATGGAAATTAAGATTTGTTCTCGATGCTGTCTGTCCCACTTCGGGCATCCACCATCACAATACTCTCTTACATTTAAAACACACGTCCTGCTCTTAACTGTTCTCGTCTCCCATCAGATACAATATTAGTTGCTTTTTCCTCTTCTAATTCCACCTATTCTACTATTCTGGTATGCTACATTTTTATCACAGTCACATTTCATTATTGTTTCCCTCCTAACTAACAACAGCCATTGATCTGGCATGTCTAAGTCATCATTAGCCACACTATTCTTCTACTCCCTGTCCTAATCAATAATACATATTGTTCTGGTATGTCTAAATCTTCCTTCATCAGCCACACTTTACTGCTGTGCTTCCTTTCTAATCAACGACACCTATTGTTCTAGAATGCCTAAATCTTCACCGGCCACACTTTATTCTTGTGTTTCCTTTCTAATCAACAACACCT
>JAGDQP010000679.1:79549-119885 GCA_022664845.1 Lepisma saccharinum
GTATGCCTAAATCTTCACCGGCCACGCTTTGTTCTTGTGTTTCCTTTTTAATCAACAACATCTGTCTGATGTTGCAGTGTTTCTCGTTTTTCATAAGCCTTCACATTATTGTTCATGTAGTTTCTTAAACCACTTTAACTGTAATGATATCAAAAAAACAGGCCAATACAATTTTTAACGCAACTAAGGTATCATGACAAACTCTCAAATACATGAACGAAGAAAATATTCGCAACCCTAAACGTTTAAAATTCTTTATTTGAATAGTCCAAAAACACGGACAAACAGAATGTTTCCGCGATTTTCGTTCTCTTTCCCCTATATTATTTGAATCTCCACAGGTTCGTTCCGTATGCACAGAAAAACATGAGACAGGAAGGGAAGAAGACCTTGTAACCTCGTCGAATTTACATCCTACCCCAAAACCCTAAAACTTCCCCAACACAGAAAACACCCCGTTGTCTCCCCACTGCCCCCCAATCACAAAACTTAAACTCCAAAAATCCCTTTTAATCTTAAGTCCAAACACTCGAAAACTGTAGAAGCCTCGTTCCACTCTTCCTCCTCCTTCTTGGATTCTTCTTCCTCATTTCCTTTCTCTTTACCCCCTCTTCCAATTCTTCCATCCACTTTCCTCCTATCTTTCCTACCCTACTTGTATCCTTGTCCTGTCTCTACCTTAGCCTCTTATTTGCATTTATTTCCTTCAACCATTTTCTTCCTTCATCTCTCTCTCTCTCCTCTTTCTGCAAAACCCGTATGTTGTCCTCTTCCCTTATTTATCTCTCGTTCTCTTCTCCATGTTCATCTTCAATCCGCTTTAGTCTCTCCCATAGCTGCTCTTATAAAGAGAGAGAGAGAGAGAGAGAGTGAAAGAGAGATTCTACTGCGATATGTTATTCAGATAAGTTTTCTTCCAGCCTTCCTTCCAAGTCCCCCATCTCCTCTCTCTCTCTCTCTTCCCCCCTTCCTTGCATTAATCATTTACTTCCCTTTTGCGACTTTATGTAAAAGTACGACTTAATTACTATGGACGACCTCACCTCGTTAAAATTTTACATAAACAAATAATCCCAAGTCGGGAAAATCACCTTTGAGTGTCGTCTTCGCATCATTGGATTTAATTCCCTTGTGGACTGACTCTTGGGTTGGTTTCGTTGGTTCCTGCGACCAGCGACAGTGGTGGTAGGGGGGGGGGAAGAAGGTAAGTCGCTATTTTTTTTTTGGAGTGGAACAACTTTGGAGAGAAAGGTGAGAAAGAAAGGGAGAGCGTCATTGATGGAGCGAAAAATGGGGGAGAAGAGAAAATTCTCAGAAGACAGATACCAACATCATTCTCTTGTCTGCCTTCTTTCCCCAAGAGATAAAAAAATGAAGTAGATTTTTCTGAAATCATACACAAAAATACGAAAAGGCGGAAGAGAGAAAATTAGAAAAGGCAGTATGACACCATGTGTCTAAATATATACAGGGTGTAAAGAAAAAAATGGTTACAAACTTTTGGAAGGTGAATCCTGGCATCAAAACAAGCAAAAAAAAGTTCATATAAACATGGGTCAAATTCCGCTTCGTTTTCGAGATACAGGGTTTGCAGCTTGGGAGACCAAAATCGACTCCTTGAAATGGTAAATACAATGAATACTTTAGTCATAAATCTTAAAAACGATGCACTAAAATAAAATGTAGTTTCCGGAAGGTGATTTGTTTCCATACAGTGGATACTAAGAGTTAAAAACTGCTGCCATCGAATTGACAGTGTTGCTAACTTGGTATATAGTTTAACTTTTTTCAAATGACACTATGTCAGTTTACTGGATAAGTGATATCCTCTAGTGATGGTGAAAATATATGGGAAACTCATAATGCAATGTTGAGAATTGTGAATTGTGAATACCTGGTAAAGCATGAAAAAATTGCAACGTTTCTTCAAAGAAGGTATAAACGTTTATAGTTTGCAACACTGCGTTTTGTGCTTCACATATGTTATTCACCATCACAGGAGGATACCACATATCTAATAAACTGACGTAGTTCTATTTGAAAAAATAAACAATATGCCAGGTTGGCAACACTGATTACCTTATGGCATCAATTTTTAAAAGGCGTAATGGCGTAGCAGTATGACGTTATCAATTTTAGAACAGGTGACAGGTTTAGAACAAAACTGCCAGTTTAGTCCATCAAAATAAAATAAAAAATAATACAGATCACCTAAAAAAAAAGAAGCAACGAAAATAGACGTTCGGTATTATTTTCAAAGAGAAGCAATTGACAGCCTTCCGTCCATTATTATTATTATTATTATTAATCGGTACATAAAAATTATTGACAATTTGATAAATTTCCCTGGAAATATCATCACTACCCAGCTTAGGGAAAGACAGTTAATGATCTCACGAGAATTTTCCTGGTGATTTACTGACTCCACGAAGCTCCCCATATAACACGAACATAATAGTCGATTTGAATTACCAGCTCCCGTTGTTTACTTCCACCTACGTGAACAAGGTATAATCAGTCTACATACATTATCACCGCTTGAATCGTCGTACGGTTAACAACTGTACAGCTATTAACATGTTTATTATAACAACATTAAGAGAGACACACAAACCATTCTGAAACGTATATGAACCTCTCGTACAGGTGAACACACGTTCAGAATACACACATAACAACCACATGTGAAACACAAACCTCCCACTCAATGTGTAATGTAGCTTTCTCTTAACATTTGCGGAAACTACAAGAGTTCTCTACTTTCTTTTGTTCGTCGATTCATCAGCTATCGGGCATAGAATAAATAAATAATGTTTTTTTTAAAAACACTTTTAACAAAACTCAGAAGGAATGCGTAGTGGCTTCTTTCTTTCTTCTAAACTGTTACTGTGATCAGCTCTCCAAGCCACAAAATGGTAGCCATGACAACTGTTCATTGGTCAATAAATAAACCTTTACTGATTATCGGTCTCAATTGGTGACGATAATATTTGAGGATATATAACAATCCGCATTTTTTTCAAACCACAGCAATATTCTAAGTTTTCTAGCGAATCCTTGATAGTTACTTTTAACCAGTACTAAATTAAGCTATTTGGGAGCCCTGGGCTATTTACTCTGTTAGGGCCCCTGTTTTATTTGTCTAATTTACATAGGTTACTGATTTACCAGAGGGAGCTCTGGGCTGCAGCCCCTCCCTTAATCCGGCTCTGCTATTACTCGCATTTAGAATAGCTTCCCTATTCACGGTGCTGAAACCAGTCTCTGAAATCACTGAAAAGCTTAATGGAAGAAACTGTCAAGAGAAATGAACGTTCCAAAGTTTGCTGCCAATTCGGAACTCTCATGATTATGGAAATGTTAAGATTAGAATTCCAATTCAGGACTGTTCCACAGTTTAGCACAAGCATAGAGTCAAAAGTCGATTAATTTTCCAAGCTCTACTTGCAGACTATATCATATTTGAAGGTCACAGGAAAAGAACGTGCTATGTCCATTTGGGGATAGGGGGAATTGAGATAAGAGTACCATCAGTTCACTCTTTGAAAGGCCTTTTAAATAAGCTACCATGCGCGAAGATACCATGTATAGTCCGTCTACTACAACCAAATCGTTAACTGATGTACCGGTGTACGCAATGGTAATTCTGAACTTTTAAAACGCTCTCCTGTAGAATCAAGAAAATGGACAAAGAATGTTATTTTGCTGTGGTTTTTATTTGTATCGCAAATCTGCATTAGTGATACATACTTTCCCAGTATGTCTATTATATGTTGAACACGACAGAATAATTTTAACGTAACAAGAGAAAAAATATGAGAGATATAAGACAATTTTATTTAAGGCACTTACTATCCAACCATGAACCCAACGAATATACTTTTGCAACGCAAAGGAAAATATCTGAGAGAACATCACACAATCTTATTAATACATTTGCCACCTTAGCTCAGAGAAATACTTATTTCTCAAAAGAGGAATAAACGACGGGAAAAAGAGTAAAAGCACAAAGAAATCTCCTTGCTCTTTCTTCTTGTTTTATTTCTCTTTCTTCTCCTTTTACGCTTCTTTCTCTCTTTTCCTACTTTATCTTCTCTTTCTTTCAATGGTGTTGGTTCTTCCAAAGATTTAAGGCTCTCTTTTCTTGATTGTTTCTGCCCGGGGGACTCAACCGATGCACGAAAGCTGGTAGAGAAACTGATCGCTTGGATTCTGGGAGGGTCTTTCACTTCCTTTCTTCTCGTCTTTTTTCTGCACGTATATCTTTTTTCTTTTTCTTTTGTACCTCTTTAACGCTAACATTATGATTCCTCTAATATTTTGAAGCCTGAAAGGAAAAAAAAAACCACAATTTTACTTGCGTGTACTGAGTCGATTTATAGAAATAGAAATCATACGAAAATTAAAACTGTTAGCTTTCGCCGATACAGCATTATCACGGAAATGTTACCAAGGCAACGGTTACGCGGGATGGCTCAAAGGGAGAGAGTGTTTGTCTGTTTATGTGTCGTTAAATAATCATATATAGAACGATGATCGTAATGGTAACATAAACAGAATTTGTTGGACAAAGAACATCAAAAACATCTGACTTGAACAGGAGTTAGTCACTTTGCAAAAGCGGGCACAAGCAAAGTTTCGTTTGTAAATGACTATTTATTTTTTTCAAAAGTATCTTGGGAGTTTTCTGCAGAGTAATAAAAGCTAATTCCGACGTTTCGAAAATCATCTTTTGCCTGTTTATCAAGGCATTGATTTTACTGGCAATGTTCCGGTACCCCTTGTTCTGTCTGTATGTAACAATATTGATTTATCAGACAACACTCACACCTAAACGATCCTAGGATTTACTGAACAAGAGAAATCGAATTGTCCATTTCAGAATTCAATAGGTCAGGGGGAAATATCATTTTCTTTACTCTAAAAAGAACAAAGCAGAGTTTTCTCGTCCAAATTTTTGTAGATCAACGAGAAATGTAACTTTTCCTACTCTAAAAAGGATCAGCCCGAGTTTATTCGTTCAAATTTTTGTAAGTCAATCAACGAGACACCATCTACTGTATGTAATCTAAAATTTGTCTGAGCCTGTGATGCCTAATGGCTATAAAAATAAAATTCCATTCAATTCGTTATCTAAGAAAGGACAGCACGAGTTTACTCGTTCAAATTTCAGTAGGTCAACGGAATGAGACAGCCCGAGTATACTTGTAAACTCAAATCTTGTTTCTGTAGATCTTGTTGAAACTTTTCCTCATTTTGTGTATATTCCATCATTCAGGATATTTTCAATTCTCTTCTTGTAAACCTTTGCATTCAAAATTATGATCATGAAAAAGGAGACGCAGGTTCGAGTACCGCTCCTGATGATTATAGTGATTCAAGTTTTCCAGTTCTTACTGAGCCCCTAATATGAATGCCGACTGAGGGAAGACAAAAAAGAAAGGCAAATAGAGAACACAAAAGAGGAAGATAATAGAAAGAAGAAAGAAAAAGCAACGAAAATATAAAGAAAAGAAGGGTGGAAAAGATAGCCATAGGAAAGAAAAGATATTGCTTCTGACCACCGTTTCTCTTGCTGTATAGTAATCCACATACTGTTACATAAATATAGAGTATTGACTATGCAGTGTAGAAGAACGACCACAGCTTTACGTATATACGACATTTAATTCTCTTGGGTACGCACAGACGGGAGAGCAGATATACGTAAAAGGCAAGGGAAAAACCTCAGAGAAGAGGGGCATGAAAACATATTACACACACACACATCTCCTGGCTACAGTAAGTTGGAATCCTTACTCAATATCGTCCAGCTTGTGTATTTGGTAGGTGGCCAGGGACTGTGTAAGTATTAAGAGCTGAGGGACTGTCCGGAATATCTTCTGTGTCCCTTACAGAACAGTTCTATTATCGCGCACAATCCCCTTGGTGAAGGTTTCTGCCTTGCTGTCCCCCCTTTTTTTCCTATTCTACAGAGACATCTGTGCGAGCGAAGGATGTCACAGCATTTCGTCTCAATTCAGATGAGAGGTAGAAGCCAAGACTCTGATAACTAGAATCTACGACCTATGGGATGTAGGAACCACTATATGAGCAACGAGAAGGAAAACGAACAGCTGGAAGACATTGAAAGAGACTTCTCGTACAAGGGTTTGTTCTTCCACTTCTTCATCCTGACCAGTGTTTCTTCCGATGACGCTAGGTCTTTCACAGCAAGTTTGGACTTCTCTATTGTTTCAAGTCTTGCGCTATACGTTTTGAGACATTTTGTTCTTTAATACTGTCTACAAATTTACCTTTCTACTTCTTTTCTTTTCTTCTTCAACTATTCTTTAAATCGCGTCTTTCAAAATACTCCAACGTGGCCCAACAATGTCTTTGAATTTATTTATGGTCTATAAGCATCTCAGGATCAAGTAGTCGCGCAGGACTTACTAAATACGTACCATCCCGAAATTTGCCTGGTATGACTGGGGAAAAACTCTGAAAGATACTCAGTCAGGATGGGCGACCGCTGCGATGTTTCTCAGGACCGTCCGATTGATAAGAAAACGCTCTACCAGCTTAGCTACGGCAGCTCGGTTCAATGCCCTGGCGTTATTGCTTATTGTAGTCGATTATACGCGTAGTTGTGACCGATTGCACTGATATGAAACAGTAGTCCCTACCAATTCCCAGGGACACTGAAATCGGGTTCTACCTAAACAACCCCCTACAAATACCGCCCTGTGCGTGCGTGTTTATCGAAGTTGGTAACCTTCCCGATCCAGCCATTGCTTTCTTTAAAAGTGGGAGCGATCATTTACGCAGGTAATACACAAATAGGATACCTTGGCAACTAGGTTTGAGAGAACTAGCGAATTGCAATAAATCAAAGGATGCACTACTAAACTATATTGATGCCACGTGCTTCCTGAAAAGGTGACTGACTATCCGTTACCTCGACAATACATATATACAATCAGATATTCTGAGTTTAAAATGCTGACAACGTCACCTCTGCCTGCTGCAACTGCTGTCAACGTTACAGGGAACTGTCAACAAAATATTACAGTTTACACTTGAATTTAATACACAACACTAGGATCAGTGTATGGAATTAAAGACGATGATACTGGACCTGTAAATCTCAATACACCACACACACACACAGGGTACCATGGTATTCAAAAGAATAATCCAGTACTACTGGATGAACTCTGCTCTGACAGCCGTTGAAATACAAAATGTCCATCAATGTTATTTTTATTGAAATGGCATTTCGGCTGTGCGGGTACCTGGCCTAAGACAAAGCCCGTTGACGAGCACATCTTCTTCGGGAACCGATCAGCAAAATGGAAATAAAGACCTCAATTGCAGGTAAAAAAAAAAAATCGTCTGATGTGACTGTGATCTGGTCAATTCTCAGTGTACGCGGCGTCCAATCTTCCGCCTTCCTCTACTGATTTTGAACGATCAATGCCATCACGAGTCTGCTTCGTTTTTCGTATAGTGAAATTTTAAATCACATTTTTGTAAGTATTTTTTAAAAAAACTCCCTGAGTGTGAGTCTATATATAACATCCTTTATCTTATTATTTTCGTTTTTATCTGTTCAAAATTTTGTTTTATTATGAAAAGTACATTTTCAGAATAAACTGCTGATTCATTTTCGCAGCAATTAAGTCGGAACAGCCATTACTTCGTAAAAATAATAAAAAATAATAATTAAAAAAGGATTTTACAAAATACGCTTTATTAAGATACACTAAAAAGTAACAAATAAATTATGAATCGAAAAATAAAAGCGTGGGTGCTCTTAGATATTACGATTTTATGATAAGATAAGCAAGAGCCTCCAAGGTTTTATTTTCAGATTCATAAGATTAATTCATTATATTTTTACTTTTTGGTGCATCTTATCTTAATAAAGCGTATTTTTTTTAAAAAAACTTCTTTAATAATTTTTATTAAACTCCCTACGAGATAGGCAACCCGAAATTCACACAATAGATGCGGCATTGCGTGCATTTAAGGATAATTTCCAATTATTTAACTAGATTATTCTATTGTATATCTAATCAGTACAAAACCCCGTTTGGGGTAAAAGGAAGAGTGACGCAAGAATTATACTCACAAAAGAAGTGATATCTATTTTGCGAGTTACTTTCTTTGTGTCACTATGGCGGAAGGATTACTGTCTCTTAATTTTATTACAAAGGCAATACTTTCGCCATAGTGACACAAAGAAAGTCACTCGCAAAATAGATATCACTTCTTTTGTGAGTAGAATTCTTGTGTCACTCTTCCTTTTACCCCAAACGGGGGTTTGTACTGATACCACTTATTTTGTAAGGCTGCCTATAAAAAAAGACTGTAACACGAGCCATCTATGCCGATGCTCCTCTCTCCTGCACACGCGCTATAACGTGTAGGAGACACGCACACTGTAAATACAACGGAGAAACCACATCTGCGAGGTTGCTTCGGTGGCCTACTGGTTAAGGCGTCGAGTTGGTAAACAAAAAAGCCCTGGTTCGAGTCCCGGCGAGGTTAACACTAGATTTTCCTTTCAGAATATATTTTCAAGTGTTTATATATGTTCATATTCATTATTAATAATTGCTTTCCTGCATTTTACGTACATTATCTTAAGTTAGTGACCATGGCGAAGTGGAGGTTAGGTAAGGTTAGATTCGGTCATGTAAATTTTCAAAATTTATTTTTATGATTAATATTTTTTCTTGCATTATTCGTACATTTTCTTAAATTACTGACCATGGGAACGTGGAGGTTAGATAAAATTAGGTGCGGTCATATATCTTTACATTTTTCTCCTTTATGTCATGCCCAGATGAGTGGAGCAGCGGCGGAGAGTGTTCTCCGTACGGGCCCGTGTTTAAAAAGTGGCACGTGTCACTATGCCGGAAGGATACAAGATCGATTTTGCTCCATTAACTCGAAAAACGTAACTCCTATCAAAAATCTAAGCTTGGATTTACCCCCATTAATGGAGGCCCGCAAATGGACCCCTAAAACCCCCCGGTACCACCCATTTGGGGCTAAAACAAAAAGACACACAGAATGACGGACATACCTTTCTATCATTTGTGAAAATTTTGTGATTCTGGTAAAAAAGTCGTAACGTTTGAACCGTTCCACCGATTTTAACGTATGATACACCGTTTGAAACGTATTGAAGCGTAGACTAAGATCCAGTAAGTTTCGACCGCCTATATGGTCTGGGGTCAGTGCTATCCTAAAAAATGTGAAATTTTGATATTTTTTTTAAAGCGCCCTAGAGGGTCCCAAGGAGATTCTACCGACCCAATTGTTTTCCTGTGTCTTAGTATTGGAAAGAGCTTTCAAATGTAAGTTCAAGCATCAAAATCGGACTTATACTTCGGTAGATCCGAAACTAACTGTACACTATCTGAGTGCCGCTAACAGTGTCCTTTGCCAGCGTCACTCGAAGAACTGCCGTTCTTCATGATGATTGAATATTGTATTGTCATCGGAAACAAGCAAGTTTACAAAATTTCAAAGAAATCGGGTGATGGGAAGTGAGTTAAAAATCAATTACAAGATTTGTACCAGAGAAACTTACAGAACAAGTTAATACAAAGCGTATAAAAAAGGAATATAGCCTTTAAGAATAATACCAAAAAAGGAATACATATATAGGTTTTGAATTTCAATCCAAACAAATAGAAGAAACCATCGGTCTAAGCCAAAGTTGCCTAAAGGCAAAAAATAAGCTCAAATTCAAACAAGAAACCACTACTTAATTCATTAAATAAGGAATTTGATTTTTGAAAGTAACAATAATAACAATAATTAAAATTATGCAATACAGGTGCACACGCCAAATGATTAAAAATATATACAGGATGTTCACGAAATAATGTTGTAAATTTCGGGAAGTGACTTTTCACATCAAAACAAGAAAAAAAAAGTTTCTTTTTGAAGAAATTCAAAATTATGAGTAGTTTCGGAGCTACAGGAGTTCAAAGTTAAGACGACATCGTCAGAAATGACGTCATATCTCGACACATAATGACATAAGCAAATCACAATGGAAGTAGTACCCGATACATTCATTTACGTAATGTTAATTGAGGGAGTACCACCTAACAGGTTTCGTAGCATAAGAATTTTATTGTCACCGAATTAACTATTTTCGCAGGGCAAGCATAGAAATCCACTCTTAAGCTGGACTGGCCATTCAGAAACAAAGTTTAGATAAGTGTACTGGGAACTACTCTCAATTGTAATTTGCTAAGCTTACGTCAGTATGTGTCGAGATATGATTGCTATTTGTGACGATGCTGTCGTGACTTTGAGCGCCTGTATTTCCGAAACTAGGCATATTTCGAAGATCCTTCAAAGAAACGTTCTTCTTGTTTTGATGTGAATAATCACCTCCCGAAGTTTTGTCCCATTACTTCACCGACACACTGTATATATAGGCTTTCCTTTTATCTATGGTTCTCCGCTTACAACACTGAAAGTAAGCCTGAATTGGGTTGTTTCTCTCTCTCTCTCAACACCCCCGCGGGCCGTAAACAAACGTCTTGTTTGCTCTCGTTTCTCAGCAGCTAAATTACATTTTCCACGTGCTGATGCACGATCGATATCCGACATGGGCCTTCCCTTGTATAGTCCTTGCACTGCAAAAAGCTCCCTCTCTTCACTCCCGCCCCCCGGGTTCTCCCTTTTCTTTACTCTGTCGCTTCGACAAAACTTTGTTTGGCTGGTTCTAGAACATTGAGAAAGGCCCTCGAAGCACTAGCAGATACACAACACACACACAGAGAGAAAGAGAGTGAGTGAGTGTGAGAGAAAGAGAGAGACTTAAAATACAACATACAAGAAAGCATAGAACATATCTTGATGAGGATTATGATTGCTGTTCTACATTGGGTAGCATTGAGGCAGGTCTTATGACCTGAATATCCCTGAGCATGGTGAGCAGATAGTGAGTGGTCAGATATGGCTTTCCACCGGATGGCCATGATGTCATTATATCTGAAGAAGATTATGTCATCAATTAATATAACAAACTATTAATATAACAAACATACGTGGGTCTTTAGTTATTTGTTATTCATATGCAAATTGAAAGACAGGAGTTATTTCCACAAAAAAAATCCCTGCAACTGGCAGTGTGCTGGGATTCCAGAAAATGGATAAGTTCCGGTTTCAGATCTGCCCATAATATAACAGTACAGTCAATAAATTCGTGGACTGGCACCGACACCTAGAATATAGGCAACCAGTAGAACCCAGATGTTGTCATGGTTGCTGTGCTCGGCTTAAACGTTCACAGAGACACTGACACAGATCCATGGCGCAAGATCAGGTGAAAATGAAGGATGTGTCAAAACGGTGATCTGCTGCCTTGCCAGCTTCTCCTGGATAAGGACAGAGCGATGTGCAGGAGCGTTGTCGTGCAGTAACATCCAGTTCTTCCTGTGCCAAAGTTCAGGATGCTTACAACGTATTGACTCGCGTAGGCTGCGAAGGATCTCCTTGTAACGAGTCTTGTTGACAGTTGCTCCTTGTGGGATGAATTCCATGTGGACAATTCCCTGCGAGTCGAAAACAGTTCTGCGACCTGTCTTGTCTCGGGTTTTTGCGTTTTGGAGATGATGGCGATTTCCAGGTGGCTGCTTGTCTCGTTAGTTGTGGATCGTACAGGAAACATCATGTTTCATCTCCTGTTATTATTCAGTTCAGGGACGTTCCATCAGCGTCAGCACTACTGATCAGGTCACCGCAAATGGTCATCCGCTCTTCACGTTGGTCTTGTGTCAGAATGCATGGCACACTGTGTTGGGTGACACGCGACATGTTCAAGTCATCCATCAGAATTTTGTGACACGAACCATGGCTGATCCGTACTGCTGCTGCGATGTTGTCTACCGACTGGAAACGGTTAGCGCGCACCACCATTGCAACCTTGCGTTCAGTTCGAACTGTTGTTGGCCGACCATTACGTTCATAATCCTCTACACTGTTTCTCCCCTCCGCAAATCGTTGGTGCCACTTAAAACACAGCACTACGACCCAGGGCGTTGTCACCGTACACTTGCCTGATCATCTGCAATGTTTCTGTCGTGGATTTGCCTAGTTTTTGGCAGAACTTGATGTTTGCGAGTTGCTCCAACTGCGACATTCTCCAAGTCCGCCGCGGCGCATTCAACTCCTATCACAACAGAGACAGTACGTCTGTTTACACTTTATGCACACACCTGCCTCTTGCTGGGTCGAGACAAGAACTTCCACTGATTTCTCCAGGACGTCACGTCTCAGCTGTAGTACACCACTAGCGCCACACTGCGTCCAGTACACTAACTTATTGACTGTAGTAGTATAACATACTTTTCGAAAAAGAGAAGTACTTCTACTAGGAATATACAGAGAGCTCAATTAGTTTCTCCCCAATGAACTGGGACCATTTCACACCCTGTTCACATGATGCTATTCGTAACTGTCGAAGACGGATCTTCTCAGTGGTTTTGAATCAAGACAACGAAAGCCTGCAACTACATAGACCTATTCCTATATATAAAAAACTTTTATTTTCCATTTATTTTTCTGGGAGTAAATTTTACGTTTAAGGTATGCACGGCTGTCTGGAGATGGGTATTAATAAATCAATGCACTATTTTGTAAATGTGTGACCGACTGAAATTATAGTTACAACAAACTGCAAACTCGTCTCGTTTTCCATTTATCTGCTGTTGATTACATGTTCTCATATGTAATTTAAAATTACGTTCTCAGAGTGTTTCGTGTACATTTTTATTTCTCTGTTTCTCGTGTAACAAGTTGATTGTCATATTCTCGCGTATATAAGCAGCATACGTGTATAAACAGCATCCATTACATATATTAAGGGTTTTATAAACAAAACATTCTCGTGTATAAGCCGCACACGTGTGTAAAACGCATCCGTTACATATGCCAAATCTTTTTGAAAATATATTCTCGTCTATAAGCCGCACATGTGTATAAACCGAATCCGTTACATACGCCGAGCCGCACAAAAGTATAAAACGCATTCATTACATATGCCAATTTTTAAAACATATTCTCGTGTATAAGCCGCATATGTGTGTAAACTGCATCCGATACATATGCCAAGGGTTTTGTAAAAATAATATTCTCGTGTATAAGCTACATGAATTTTACTTTTCTCTTCGCAGTTAACCTAATACGTAGTCTTAAGTCGTGCCTACATAAAATCAACAGAACATTACATGAACATATAAACTCATGACTATCTCTAACATGAAGAAATATTTCAACACTTGTACAGAAAACTATAAGCACGTGCAGAAAGTAGATGTAAAGCAATGCAACCTTTATTTTAGCATTAATATCTACAAATTACTAATATATAGTACTCAGTCATTAGTACCAGCAGTACTTGTTGTAGTTTTACAACCCTCACTCGCTGTCTCAACTACTGCTTGTATTTTTTATTTGCATGTATAGGCCGCACCCCTAATTTTTAATCCTTTTTTTTTTGTCAAAAAAAAACCTGCGTCTTATACATGCAAGAATGTGGTATGTCTAAGAATTGTAGTGGTCATAAAACGTTCAATATTACACCAAAAATGCATATAAAAACTAGTAAAGGGTGGATTGAAGAGGTGCACTATTGGTTACATCTTGTTTGAATATAATTTTATTATTATTTTTATATTTTTGATCTTTTCCTCGTCCCCTCCCAAAAAACCTCCATTGATCCAAACGAAAAAGAAAAAAAAAGAGTAGATGGTTTAGCTCGCCACCTCCTTCGACCCTCAACCCCTTTTCTCGTTTATCCAGTGTTTGAAATGGCGTCCCTCTGTGACGTCTCGGTTACCATGGCAATTCTTTGGCCGTCGGCGAGGTGACCTGATGAGGGGTGGAAAATTGGAAGCGAGTTGCGTGGCAACACTGGAAGAACGATCTTGGAGGCGATGAAAAAATGTTGAATAAATGGGGGAAAGGAAAAAAAAATGAGAGAAAGAGATGCTATTATTACAAACTTAACTAAAATTTATATTTAAAAAAAAAATCTTTGTCTAAGTGAGTCTAAGTACAATACCAATTCTAAGTGAAAAAGATAAAAAAAAAAAAAAGGTGCATTAGATCCAGAAATGAAACGGTGACGTTTGATGACTCGGTGACCCGGACATAAGTGACCTGGTCCGAAACTTCACCCAAATGTCCCGGGAACTCCTGAAAGATACATTGTTCAAACGCAACAGTGTACAACAATGACAGAATTTAGAACTCTGCTTTCCCCTTCGAGTCACCAGGTCTGAACTGAAGCATAGGCTCGATTAAAATAACCACTGGCGTAACAAACCGAAATGTCCTGAGCTTGCCACAACGCCATCTGTACGCGTTTGGTGGAATTGTGTTCACCTGAGTCACCTTGACCACGAACAGGCGTATCTTTGGCTTTCTAGACCAAGTGGTCGTCACGTCTTTATTCAAGTGACTCCCCAGTTTGCCTCACGACGCTGGGTGGACGCTCCAGCCGGGAATTGAACCCAGGACCACGCGTACATGAGTCCAACGCTCTAACCATTAGACTGTGGAGCCCCATAGACTCGATTACCCGGTTGAAAACCTAACCCGAATGACCTTATTAGCTCTACAATCGAATTGGGTGTCTCGTTTATCAGTGTTTCGCCACTGTTCAGAGGACACATAAGGTCACTCAATATCTTGATGTTGACCCAGAGAATGAAAAAGAGAATCATGGGTCATCTTTATAACTTCGTTTTATACAGGGTGCTTACATGTGATGGTCACAAATCGAATAGTAAATTGCTCACAGTGAACATGAAAAAAATCTTGTGAAGCAAGGTCGAAAACAGCGCGTTGTCATTTATAAATGACGTATTACGTATTAAGAGAAATAATTATAAAACACGTGCCAGCATAACAAATCACAATCGAAGTTAATTGAAGTAGTCCACCACACGGGCAATTTCGGACATAAGATTCATAATTAACACTGCGCAGTACAGATGCGTAGACGTCTCCTTCCCTTCCCGTCGCATTTGTCTTCTTGGTAGATCATAAGAAATTGAAATATACACAAATTATCTCAAAACTGTAAAATTTACAGACTGACGTTGAACTTAAAATGATTCTGAATTGTGTAAATGGTTCTTAGCCATCTCTGGCTCAGGCCAGAATAGGATATGGGACCAGATGTGAAATGTATTCCAGTCTGAAGGTAATATACCGGCGTTCGCTCGGTGTGGGTGAGGAGCAAACATGAAAAGCGTTAAGTCAGGATGGTCGGTCGCTGCGTTCAAACCCAGGACCTTATGAATACGAAACCAACGCTCTATTAACTGAGCCACGGCCTCTCGGATAGATCGACGACGGGCTAGGCAACGAATTTTCTTTCTCAATAAAATATATCAACTGAAGAAACTCATAATAATATACCTGCAGGATAATGGTGTCCAATTACTTTTACGTAGGTAGTGTGTGACCTGATTTCTTTATCTTGTGATCCTCGTGCAAGATCCCTAGTATTCTTCAACCCCACCTCTAGTTTCAGTGGAATCTTATTATTTTTTTTACTTCACTACCAATTTCAAGATTCATACCAGTCTTTCGTCCATCAGTTCTGTTCTATTCCGAAGTCTTCTCCTTTTTTTTTTCCTCACCCAAGGGCTATCTATCTAGAAAACAACTCAAGGGTCCTAAATCCTGACATTTCTTTAGCTCCGAAAAGGAAATTGCCTTGTCCTTCCGAAAAAAAAAAGGACGTGCGCGAGACGTTTCTTTTTTTTTTCTCCTTTTTGAGAACAGGCTAGAAAAGATCCGCTCAGTGTTGCTCACTACTAAACCAATATGTTATAGCCAGCCACAAGAATTAATCTCTTAATATGTGTGAATATACTGCATATGAAATGAAGGACAAGATCTCGGGTATGCAGTTGCCGCAAACAAAATAGAATGTATTCAAAAGGATTTACGATAATTATGAAAACAGAATTAGAAAAGCACAATTGAGAATTTTGCGATTTTACAGTAAAGAAAGTTGAAAAACGCTGCTGCTTGAAAGTAAATAATTACAATTATTTCTCATTAACACAAATACACGTAGTTGAGGCATGTTATTCATTGCTTTGTTTACGAAGCGCAATCAGAGTAGCCAGAAAATGGACGCCGAAAAGCGGTCTCTTTCTTTCTTAATAAATAAATCCAAATTTTATCTTGCTGTTATTGTTGAATTGAATTGATTCTGAGGCTCACCCCGGGATAGGGTGGGGGAGAGGATTGTGGAAGGTAGACGGCAAGGGCCTATTTTGTAGGTACCATAGCGGCATTTGGCTGGTGTGACTGAGGAAAAAACTCTGGAAAAACCTAAGTCACAATGTCCTGCTGCTGGGATCGATTCCCCCCCCCCCCCCGCCGAATGTTAACCCAAAGTTCTACAATGGTTCGGTTGCTGTTATTGTCTCTGCACAACAAGCCCTCACTTCAAAACAAAATACGCTTTGCACTTTGTGGCCAAAAGTCTCGTTTCCGCTGTGTTGCAAATTTAAATTTCCAAATCTTAGAATATGGCTGGCAACACTGCGCGTTGGTACCAGCACTAAACTTCGCACACGTATTTTTAATATAACACGTTCTTTGTATTTTCGTATTCTCTCGTTCTGGTTACTGTACATCGCAGCGTTGACAGCCGTACGCTAAGAATCGGAAATTTTAACTGGCAACACTGAGGAGAAACGAAATATCTTTCAGCAAACTGAAACATACATTTTCTTCTTGTTTTGATGTCAGGAACACACGTGCAAAATTTGGTGACGGCAGAGAACACACAACTATATAGTTGTTTAGTGGCGACGGTAAGAACACGCAGTGTTGCCAGTTATACGCGAACATTTAAGAACCTTGAACTGTTAACACTGTCAAAACTGGACATTTTTCATCAACGTGTAAGATAAACTTCTTGTTTCGATGAGAGAAACACGTGTGCAAAGTACGTGTCGCTTATTTCAGAAACACCCTATGTATCTTTTAAACGATGTAAATAAATTTTGTGTGTACTTCTTTTTTTATGTATTTAAATATCACATATATTTGAGGTCAGTGCTAAAAGAAAACAAAATAATGGAACTGAGTGTGAAATTAGAAGAGGAGTACCACAGACATCTAAACTCTCTCCCATCTTCATCATCATCATATTCATCCGTTTTCTATTCACTGCTGGATAAAGGCCTCCCCCTTTTCCTTCCACATATCACGGTCTCTTGCTATCCTCATCCATGTAGCTCCAGAAAAACGCTTGTTTTATCTACCCATCTTACATTTGGACGTCGTCTCGGTCGTTTCTTCTCTCTAGGAATCCAATGACTACATTTGTCGTCCACCTTCCATCTGTTCGTCTAGCTATGTGACCGGCCCATTTCCACTTCAGCTTCTTCGCAGTCTTGATTACATCTTCAACCTTTGGTGAGCGAATTCATTCATTTGTCTTCCTGTTCCTCCTGGTTATTCCTAGCATGCATCGCTCCTGTGCTCTCTGTGTGACTCTCAATTTTTGAGTCGTTTGCGCATTCAATGTCAAAGTTTCGCAGCCGTACATCATCACAGGTAAGACACATTGATTATAAACTTTACGCTTCAGACACATTGGTAGTTTGCTTTTGAAAATAAAGTGTAGTCTTCCAAACGAACTCCACGCCATTTTACATCTTCTATTTATTTAATCAGTCAACTTGGCATTCGATGTTCTGAGCTGGACTAGGTAAACATACTCATCAACTAAACCTATTGTCTCTCCGCCAATCTTTATTTCCTTCTTTGCAGCATATTGATTGTACACTACTTTTATTTTACTTAAATTCATTTTAAGGCCCATTTTCGAACTTTCATTACTCAGTTCTTCAATTCTGCTTTGATGTTCTTCTGCACTTGAAGTAAACATAACTATATAATTAGCGAATCGTAGGTGATGAAGAAATTCGCCAATATTTTTTATTCCAACTTCATCCCAGTTTAAATTTTGGAACACTCTCTCCAGGACCTCACAAAACAGTTGAATCTCCTTGCCTTACTCCTTTTCCAACTTTAAATTTTTCACTTTCTTGCTGTAGTCTAAAGACAGATGTAGCAGTCGAGTAGATGTTTCGCTGTAACCTGATGTATGCACTCTCGATGCCTTGATGCTAAAGAGATTTAAGTACTGCTGCCAAGAGAGCGAAATCGAAAGCCTTTTCAAAATCAACGAATCCCAAACATGGAAGTTCATATTCATATTCATTAGTCCTTTCCATAACTTCATTTAATGCTTGTATGTGGTCCACTATGCTAAAACCACGACGAAATCCACCTTGTCCCCTTCCCTTGTTAAAATCCAAGTCTCGTTCAATATGATTCAAAATAACTTTGGTGAGCATTTTATATCGAACTGACAGTAAACTAATTGCTCTGTAGTTTTCCACGCGTTCTTTGTCCCCTTTCTTGTATAACAAAATAATAATAACATTATTCCAACTTGACGGTATTTCTCTCTTCCTTAGGTACATCGAGAATAATTGGGGATGCGGCGTTGGACCAACACGGCGTTCGACCAACACAGGATTTTGCCCTGGTGTAAAAAAATAATTTAAGATAATATTTTTTATTATGTTTTTAAGTTTTATATATCTAGGGCGTTGTCAATTTTATTGTTGGTCCAACGCCGTGTTGGCCTTACGCGGTGCCAATCCACGATACAGTTTTTTACAAAAAATATTATTTCACAATTACTTCATTATTATCAAGATTTGTGTTTTACCGTGTTGGTCGTACGCCGGATATTATTGTTGGTCTAACGCCGTGTTGGTCCAACGCAGTCTTGTTTCCGTGTTGGTCCTACGCCGTGTTGGTTCAACGCCGTGTTGGTCCTACGCATGTAACCCGAATAATTTAGCAAGTTCCTCTTTCATCTTTTCACCTCCCCATTTAAACATCTTTGCTGTGAGTTCTCCTTCTCCTGGCGATTTTCCGTTCTTCATCCCTCGAAGTAATTTAACCACTTCTTCTTTCATTACGTCTGGGGCTTCTACATCATTTTCTTCTGAATCATCATTTCCTAATTCTTCCTCGGAGTAGAACAATTCTCTGTAGAAATTTTCAAATATTTTAAATTTCCTCCTTATTTCGTGTTACGGTCCCGTCTGGTCTCTTAACTGCAATTATATGCTTTTCCCTATCATGAGCTGCTGTTTGGTTTTCATCAGGCTCTTGTTTTCCTCGATTGTATTTCTAACAAGATTTTTCGTTGTATCTTCGTACATCCTCTCTTATTCTCTTCTTTACTGTTTTATTTAGTTCTATGTACTTGGTCCTCTTTATGTAACTTTCCTCTTCTTTCATTTCCCTTCTTTTCCTCATGAAGAGCTTAGTTTCTTCTTAGATTTTGCTGTCTTTTTTTCTTTTTGATACCTGCTATTTCCTTGGCTGTTTCTATTATCTCAGTATCCTCTAACTCTTCCAAGGCGCTGAATCTGTTACTTAGTTCTATCTCGAATGTCTGTCTGTGTTTTCCTAGATTTTCCAGATCTAAAAGTGGCGGTTTTCCTCTGATCAGCTCCTTTCTCTCAAATCTAGTATTTAGTTTCAGCTTACATCTCACCATCCTATGATCACTCGAGATTTTGAAACTGTTCAGAACAGACACGTCTTGCAGAATTTCCCTGTCATTCGATAGAACGTAGTCTATTTCGTTTTTGGTCCCATTTGGACCTTTCCATGTCTACTTCCTCTGGGGTGGCTTCTTGAAAAATGTATTTGGATCTTATTTAACATATAATAGCATATATCGTATCGAAACAAAACGTGTACAAAATTGAACTTTACAAAACATGATAAACGACCAAACGTACTTCTTGCTCATATCACTTATTGCTTTTTGACTCCCCCCCCCCCCAAATAAAGAAATAATGTATAAAAGAAGTAAGTGTATTTTCCAAGAAGGAGATACTGAAATATTTAAGAAACTACGGAGAACTTACAATGAGAATAAACGGTAAAAAGAAATGAATGGTGATCGGAATTAAAGTTACTGTACAACAACGATCTCTAAACCCAGATGGGAGCACTACCTCCGTATATTTCTTTACACACACATACACATAACACGTACAACGAAAATCAAAAATACATTATACTTATATGGAGGTATCCGGCTAGCTTAAAGATCGAAATTAAAACAAAAGTTAGCTCATAACGACGATAATCAAAGAAAAATCTGGTTAGGATATTATTTAAGTGTGATGGATCTGTCGCAGTGGACAAAAAATCATCATCTTCTGCCTCATTTAAAAGGTTTATAAATGGACAAAGAAATTTAAAAAAATGCACACCAGTAACGTTAAAAAGCATGCATTTGACGAAGGAAAAAAAGATTTTAAAAAAGGAAGAGAAAACCGAAGTATCCAAATCCAATATATATTGGTTCATTAAATATGTTTGATAAAATACGGTTACCGCAAAAACATCCGAGGGAAAACAGTGACCGCAAAACAAGTATTTGTGGTCTAATATCATTCCCATAAATGTAAACTGCGTGGATTCAACGTAGAACACAAAAGCGAAATTTGAGAATAATCATTGTTTCAGAACCATTTACTTCTTCCTACTCTTTCTCTTTTTTTTTTTTTTTTTTTTGTACGTTTGTCGCAAATGTACAAAAACAGCGCGATTAACACCATTTACTGTTTACAATTACATAGTAACTAATAATAACAAAATGACACAATCGTTTCAGACTCTGTCTGACAGTGATGTAATTTATGCAAAGAAAATAGAAAAGGAAAATTTGTACCTAGCCTTTTCACGGTCTAGTGGAGCTATCGGTTCAAAACTCTGATCACGCCACTCATCCAAACTTGGTTTTATCAATTTTTTTTAGTTTCACCGAGAGAATGCTGAGAAAGAACCTAAATTACAGGCACTTACTGCTAGTTTCAAAATCAACGATAAACAATTATCTTTGTCTGTCACTTAAAATTAGCAGGAAAGCCGAAAATAAAAAAGTCTAAGGATAGAACCCTGAGCAATTCCACAGTTGATTGTGAACTTCTAGATATAATTTCACTTGTAAAATATTACATGATGTTCACAGCTTCTTAAGCAGCATGTAAGTAGTTTAATAAAAGACAGTGAGAAACTGAAATAATAAAATTTATCTATAAAGATATTATGGTTTAAAGAGTCAAATGCTTTGTCGAAGTCTGTGTATGCAAAATCTACTTGATTCCATTGATCTAGCACTTGAATTATTGTGCCATTAATTATAATTAAATTGTTGGCTATTGACTTATTTAGAACAAATGTATGCTATCCTCCGCTTATGACACAACTAACATGATTCTAGATTCGTTCTCCCGTTCTCTTCTCTTTAGCAGAAAGAATGGAAATTGGTCTGTAATACATTATAATATATACATATATATATATATATATATATATATTATAAGAGCTCCTGCGTAGCCTAGTCGGTAGCGCGCTCGACTTCAGTGCGAGCGGTCCCGGGTTCGATTACCGGTGGGGGCTCAAAAATTTCGGTGTTGACCCAGCATCGTGAGGAAAATTGGGGAGCTGCTGTGAATAAAAAACAGTGGCGATCACAGTGAGAGCTTCGGCTCTCCTCTCCCAACCCGTCTGGTCAGCGTGGGAGCAGTAGACCAAATCCTCCCTTCGGGGAGAGGCCTCATCCACTAGTGGATTGAATATGGCTGTGATTTATTATTATTATTATATATATTATAAAATATATTTGTTTTAGTTCTCAGAGATTTGGAAATTGGGGCAATTATATTTTTTTTGTTACATAGTGCGTCTATTGGGATATCACCACAACCTTTTAAGTCTGATGGTGAAACTCCATGCGGTCCTTTATATCAATCCCCTCCATAGACACACACACGATTAACTTCTAGAACCATGTGATATTGATTATCTGAAATCACATTTACCTGGAATTTGCCAATAAATACACTTGGAAATAGATAGGTCTATGTGGCAAATGTGGTAACATTCGTATGATTTTGTAAAGTCCTCTAATTATAATGCTCACGTCTATCCATAATCTCTTTACTTTCATATTTCAAAAAAGTTTCGAAGTGTTTTGTGGCATTCATTAATCAAGATTCAGTATATTCTAAATACGTAATTCTTATACCCTGTATTTACTAGCCGTCTCAACGTGGGATCGGAGTTCTTTATAGCGTACAGAATGGCAATGTGTGGCATTAAAGTTTCGTTTTAATCTCTTACGGTGACAGACATTTGATTTAATACTCTTAATAATATCTCAAATGTACCTAATATGGCCACTATCGTTTACAATATCGCTTCTTAGGTGACAAAGTTGCCAAATATCTGGTCAAAGGTTTCGTAAAAATATATTTACCGACGTCTTGATATGGTTAATGTCATTCAACATTTAGGATTATTAATTTAATTTAATTAACCTTTACACGCTGACTGGACAAGATATATTGTCCATAGCTTTAACACATCATATCTCCAAAAGGATGAAAAAGGTAGCAACCAAAGCTTTTTTTTTATTCAGATAACATACCGACATTCACTCTTTGGAACTGAGGGAAAACCATGGCAAATCTAAGTCAGTATCACTAGATTTGAAACCTGCGCTTTTGAATACTGATCCAAAAATCAACGATTTTACCAACTGAACCACGGGGTTTAAAACTTTACGTAGTGGGTTGAAACACTGATTTATTGGTAGGGATGTACACAAAAAGGAAAAAAAAAAGTACCTGGTGGAAAGGACAGGGAGAGACGAAACAAAAAAAAATATAGTATTTGTCTTCACGGAAGATGGAAATAAAAAAAGAAGAAAATAAAAAATGACAGGACAAACGAAAAGCATACAGTGAAACGAAGAAAACACAAGGAAACGGAAAGAAAAACTAGTTTCAGAGGACGAGAGTGTTTTTTTTTTCATTCATTGCAAAAACACCAGAGGAAAAGGGAATCTAGAACGAAGATTCCTTTTTGAAAGAAAAAAAAACGAGTAAAAAAATACTGAGAGAAAGAGATCAGAGATGAATCAAGAAGAACGCGGCGAGAAGAGGAGGTTCAGAAATGGCCAAGTCACGTTCTCTGAACTAGAGCGGTTCTGGAGACCGCAAAGATGAAGCCGACGAATAGCAATGCAGCATACAAACGACACCTGACGAGGAATCTTTCTTTTCATCCATCCATTTTTCTGAGTCGTCCTGAAGACGACGTAAAGAAGAAAATAAAAAAGGCAAGAAAACGGAAAAACAAAAGGAAAAGATTTTTCTCTCTACTGTATTTTTGTTCTTTTCTGCTTTTCCCTTTAAGATTTGCCAACCCTTCTCATCCAGCAGAGCCGTTAGGTGTTGAAAGAGTGCGCTGAATGACTACTGATGGACAATGTACTAGAAGGTTGGTTGTGAATCTGAAACAAAAAGGAAACAACGAAACCGGTTTCTTCAACAATTTTCAAAACAGAACGTGACTCTTCCAACCTACTAACTACAAGTGAAACAGGTGATGGTGCATCTCACACACTTCATTCAATACATATTTATATAGTAGAGAAGGTTGTGAAAGGAATGTTCCAATAAGAACTGAAGAGGTTAGAGCTGAAGTAAGGAAAATCAAATAGTTGAATGTGGTAGCGTGGTTTCTGCACAGGCTGAAACATCAATCGTGTTCTCAGATCGAAAGATCCAAGAACAAATAGTGGAGAATATAATAACGCCAAGTGCAGAGAAAACGAGAGTTGATGATTGAAGCTGTTAAAGATTCTAACAGATAACCTTTTTCAGGCAGTTTGGAAAATATTTTAAACTGAAATATGAAGTATAAAAATGAATGCAGAGAAAACAGTAATAGAGAAGCAGGTAGAAATTTTGCCTGTGGATCGATGAAACAGAAAGAGCAAATATGGAATAGATATTTTGCACGAACATTTACGTTGAGTGGACAGGAGCACATCGTCTACAAAAGAAGCCTTCGTTTGAGGAGTTCGAAACCTAGACTTCAAAATAGAACTGAAATAATCAAATGAGTATGAAATTAGGAAGCTGAAGTCGCTGAACTCTGACAATATACAACAAATCCTGACTGAGTGAGTCAATTTTTATGTAGTGGTTTCTTGGGTTCGTAAAACAAAAACAAAAAATCTTCTGCTGGAGTTGCTGTTTTATGTAGAATGATATCTTTTGCCTTATCTCATTCCACCCCCAACCTCATCTCAATGTAGCGGTGCTGATTTGCTGTAACGTCAATGTCATAGTCATTCACCCATCTACCAGAATGCATCCAAATTCACAAATTCTGGCTGGGATTACCAATTTTTGAAGTGGCTCAGCTCAACTAAGATAACAAATCTTGGCTTGGTCTGCAAATTCCTGGTTTGGCTGAGGAAAATCCAAAATCTACCGATTCAGCCAAGACTTGATATCTGAGTTGAGCTGAGCCACTTCAAGAAATACTGAACCGCTGAAGATTATTAGTTTTCTTGGTTGAACTGGAGAACTTGAAGAATTGGCGACCCAGTCAGGATCTGTTTTGGTTGCGCTTAGCCTCTTCAAAGTGCTTGATCGAGTAGGCACAAGAAAAGCAACGATAAAAATAATAAGAGAAAGGATTACATTGATCTCTCATGATTGTATATTGCAGAATGCAACTGAACGAAAGAGGACTGAAGAGAAGAAGACAGATACGGCAAAGGAAAAGTAGGTCCTCGATATCGAAGAACTGTACTTACGTTGGTAACGATTCATAAGGTATATTTCTAGATGAGCAATTTGTTTTTATAGATTTTCGGTGTTGACCCAGTATCGTGAGGACAGATGGGGAGCTACTTACATAAGTAATGGATTCCGGTCACGAAGGTAGGAAAAACTTCGATGGGGGTCGTTGTGCTTACCATACAACTGTACACAATCCCCCTCCTGGCAGGACAAGTCCAGATCTGCGATGCAGATCCCATGTAGTTTAAGTATACAGTAGAGTCTCTGTAATCCGACACATATAGGACCGCGCCTTGTCGGATTACCGGATTGAAAAGTGTCGGATAGCAGAGACTGTCACTGTACTGTAGTTTAACGCTTTCGTCTTTCATAAAAAGGGTTCCGGCTTCAGACCCTGATTTTCAGCATTGACCCTACATTTAAATTAACCAAAGGAAAAACTACTTATACTGAAAAATGACAAACTCTGGTTCAACAATAAAAAAGAAAAGACTTGAGATCTGATGTGCTGACTGTGCTGTGCACCCCTATCTACCAGAAAGACTTACTTTATATGTGTTGTACCACCTTGAATGGTTGTTCTAGACTTACGTATGTAAATTATCACCTTCGGAGTATTATCTATCCATCATCTTCATTCATGAAGTACATGAAGATGAAATTCAATATTTTACTCAAAGATACTCTTCTACTGATTACTACTGTGATCTTCTACACACACACACATACAAGCACAATATAAATTTACATACATGTGTAAGTTATCCATTCACCTGCACACACATATATATATATATATACTACCTGGAAAGATAAAAGCCAAACCCATTTCTATTCTGTCTTTACTGCCTTCATGTTGTATCAGATCCACCCACCACTATGTAAAGTACTCTCTCACTTACTCATGTCATGAGCCCGCTCCTTTTCAAGTGCACAGTAAATACGTGCTCTTTCCTTAGCAGGACCACTCCCTAAAGAACAACACAGTTTGCACAAAAGAGAGGTGTCTGACCTCCAAAGAACACAAGTCTACACAAACTTAACTCTGAATAGAATATTCATTTCTCGTCCTTCTCCTCTTCGCCCGGTATAGGGTTAACCTATTTGCACACAAACCCATCTACACACACTCACACAGACACATGCAGAGACTGAGTGAGTGAGAGAGAGAAAGAGAAAGAAGAGAGAGATCTTACCTATAATAGCTGGAGATGGCATCTGCCAGTGAATACCGTAAGGATAATGGAACAAAATACAATACTAATTTCAAGTTCTGACAAAGCATTATTTGTGAATCATCTGTTTATATTCTCTTCACACTGTAAACATAAATAAATACCATTTTCTTTTATCTCTTGACCACTTCTAAACTTTATCACCTCCGATTACTATCTGAAGATATTTCTGTACATATTTTTCACAGTAGTGTTTTAATAAACGGCTCTTGGCGGTAGTGGAGATAGCATATTCCGGTATTTTTTCCGAGGAATATAACGGTTGGCGTTCCAGATATGGGTCAGCAAATTCCCAAATATTCCATATACCTTCTATATATATTACTTTAGGTACATTTTTAAAAGGTCTTAACACATCAACTAGTAAATAATGATTATTTCTTGAAGCTGCTTCTGAAGGAAAGCAACGCTGCCACGCCATTTGGGTCCAAAATCTCTCAGGAAGCTTAATCAACGTACGAAAAGTGCTTCTGAATTGAATTTTAATTTTTAAGGTCTTTAGGAAACTTTGGCTCAAGTCGGATTGATGATGATGGGATGACTGGTGGAATGATGAAAGTGGGAGGAAACGGGAGAACCCCGGGAAAACCCACGCACACGGTTTTTGTCCACAACAAAGCCCACATGGCACGAGCACAGTTTGAACCGACGACCCCACAAGCAGCTTTTGTCTACATATTTCTACATGCATTTTAAAGATACTGGTATAAAAGGTAGTATAAAAAGTCTCAATACAACGTTTGTAAACAGAAGAAAGAAGCATGTGTTACTTTGGCCACCATTTGTAAAAAAAAAAAAAGTATTTTTGGGTCATTTTAGTAACTAATGATTTCGGCTCGTCTGGAGTCCATTAGCTGTTAAGTCTCTAAAAGCCACAAACATCCATGCCCCAGCCGGGATTCGAACCCAGGACCTTCGGGTCACTGGCTTGGTGCTCCAACTCACGCAACTACCACTACATGGTGCCACAACCTCATTAAAAGAATCCTTTTTGCAGCAATACCTCCTTCCCTCTGTGCTTTTGCCACTGTTAGAAAAATCCCTTGAAGCCGGTTATGCACCTTTTGCGATTCACGCTGAATCTCATCGATGATCTATAAATGGCGTCATGGAGAGAAACACGTGGCAAAGGTTCAAACCCAACGTGTAGACGGAGGCGAGCAACGATCATATTGTGGGGGAAGTAGAAGACATGGACTTTGGCGACCTGAGATGCCTAAAGGCCATAAATGAATAAAAATTAAAACAAACTTGGTGGCACTACGGAGCATGTCGCGAAACACGTGTAGCCGCTCGGCATACTGACTGACGAAGGTTCCCTGTTCGTCACCCGATGCGCGCGCATCCTCGTACTGCGCTCTGGTGGCGTTTCTCATAGCTTATCTCAGAACATTTTCATACCACCTCGTATAACTGGAACATCACGGGGATGTCCAATCGTTATATCCATGTTAAGGTTATAAGATATAATCAGATGAACATCAAAAAACATACGTCTATATCCAAATGAAAACTTTTTAAAATATTGTTTCTTTAAAGAAAAATGCATGAGCAGAGATCCACATTATCAACTTCTACATACTAATGCAATATAAATACACAATCACATACATCAATTTCCTCTCTCTCTGTGTGTGTTTGAGTGTGCGTGTATTTCTGTTGGTCTCTACCTCAACATGTTTTCGCTCACAACCGTTACTTTACCCCCCCCCCCTTTTAAATATATTTTTCTACTCCACCTTTTCACAGTTCGTAAAAACTAAACTCCAGAATCTGCAGGAAAAGCCTTTCCAGCGATCTACCTGCCACAGACAGACACGAAAATTCAATTTGCAGCGGCGGGGTCTTCCAAGGTAAAGCCACATTCTCTCGGTAGGGAAAGAGGTTACCATCATCAGCCCCAAAGTAGCAATTCGGTGGAGAAGGAAACTAAGTGAAGTCAAGCCAGAAAGGGTGGTTGGCTCCACCAGATACTTCTACAAGGGTTGCCAGATAAGTGATATTTATCAAAAAAGGGTATTTTTCTTGTTTATTCCCATTATAGAGCTGCTATAGTACCATTTATTCGCCGAAAACTAGAGATTTCTTCGCGAAGGACAATAACGCTCAAGGAAAGTTATCTTGTGAATCGACACGAATATAGTTTAAGATATAGGATTATCAATAGTGTTTCCCAGTAGATTTTCCACCTTTCTGGTTGATTCCATCAGAGATCTAGATAAAACGACAACAGGGCACGAGGTCAGTACTCACTGGTGTCCAAAGGACATTACACGAAGTGTGTTTTTGCCGTAATTAAACAGTATTGTGAACCTATCGAAGTAAACTTTTAGCTGCTAAACACCGAGCGGCCGTAGCTCAGTTGGTAAAACGGTTGCTTCGCAATAGCAAGGACCCGGAAACGAATCCAGCGACCGACCGCCCATCCTCACTGAGGTTTTCCAGGAGGGTGTTCTTGAATCACACTAGTCAAATATTAGGATGGTATCTTCAAACTAGGTCATGAGCAACTTCCTCTCCCCCTATCGGACCACCTGCCTAAGCCGAAGTCACCAATACCTAAATAAATAAATACAATTAAATTTCTGTTTTAATTGACCGGAATCAAATATGGCGAGTTAAGCTCTTTTACGTAACATCACGGATCTAGAATGTAGCTGTCAATAAAATAAATAAATCACAGCCACATTCAATCCACTAGTGAATGAGGCCTCTCCTCGAAGGGAAGGAGTTGGTCTACTGCTCCCAAGCTGACCAGACGGGTTCAGAGTGGAAAGCCGACGCTCTCACTGTGATCGCCACTGTCTTTTATTCACATTCACAGAAGCTCCCCAATTGTCCTCACGCTGCTGGGTCAACACCGAAATTTTTTAGCCCCCACCGGGAATCGAACCCGGGACCGCTCGCTACCGACTAAGCTACGCAGGAGCTCGTAGCTGTCAATACTGATCCAAAAGTCAATACGTAATCCCTTTCTCTAGATGTAGTTAAGAAATAAAAAAATATCTTTTCTTATTTTTGATAGATGTACTTTCATATAGAAATAAATATGTGAATACATAGATACTCAAAATGGCAATTTTCCAACATCGTTTCATCCGTTAAAAACAAATACTCAAGCAAAAATATCCCCTAGTAGCTGAGCGATGAAGGATGGGGAAGTTTCAATGGACACTCCTCTTGACAGTTAAAATATGCTCACCAAAAAAAACTTTTTTCTCTATAAAAGACTAACCATACGTTTTTCTGAAGTGTCTTTTACTTTTTTTGTTCTTCGCTGCATAGAGAAATCTTTTCCTTTAAAAACAATAATAAAAAAAAAAAGGGAAAGAGTTATGCTTAACTTTCGTGGTAGTGCCACACAAGAGTTATTATAATACCATTTCAAAACGAATTGTTTTATGGCTCCCATCATAACTGTTCAGATATCATAATATTATATGGCTGGCATTTCAGGACGAAGAAATTCGTTAGTGGTATAAAAAAAAACTATTCAATTATTTTCAATCAAAAGACGCCTTGTTTGTGTCTTTGTTCCATCTTGCCTCCACATCTCTTATTTCTCTGTACATAAAAGTATTACAAAATCATGCTAGCAAAGATTTGTGATGAGATGAACAAATTAGGCACCTGTGGCTCTCGTCATTTCGTAGATAATTGCAGTCAAAGTGTCAACTACGAAATATTGTTACCGTAACTTTACCATTTTTTTCTTTTCAGGGTATATCTAACACGTCGTTCTGAGCCATAGTTGCTTAAAGGCCACTAATCAAATTAAAATTTCAACATGTGATCTCAGAGTTATATAGCCTTCTAAAGTATAATCACTATGCTAAGTTTGGCATCTACGGCTAAAACTACTTTAGATATCTTTGACGCAAAAGGTGGTAGGTATATGGTACCATCCTAAAAGGTTTTCAAAGTTCAGCTTAATTTTTAGACATCAGGAGAACTCTCAAGGAGGTCCGAATGACTGACTGGCCGAAGTCTAAAAAATTGCGTATTATTGCAAAGACGTATACAATATGCCTCAACAGAGAAGACAATATTAAGCAACTGAAAATTAGGACAAACCAGCGTTTCTCAACCTTTTTCAACCTGCGACCCCCTTTTACCATGGCTTCTAGCCGGCGATCCCCTTCCACCATGCTTTCTAGCCGGCGATCCCCTTCCACCACGCTTTCTAGCCAGCGACTCACAATTATTTTATTTTGTGTAATATTTGCTTTTCATTTCAAAACGTAACAGTTTATTTCCTGCATTTAAAATAAATATTCTAATTATATTATCCCAAACTATTCAGCAAACTACATACATTATCTTTAGTGATTAAAACCAACAAGCAAAATAAACTACTTTCTTTGAAATTGATTAGTTTTAACCTACAAAAGCCTAGTTGAATTATTTTTTCACTTTCCCTCGCGACCCATACACACATCCCGCGACCCCCAGGTTGAAAAACCCTGGGATAAACAACTTGTAACTACGGCTATACAATATCAAAATTTCGATATTGTCAACACATCGAAGAGTTATCGATATACCAAACATAAAAAAATATAATATTTAGTATTGTTAAATCGAGATATTGCTGAATATCGCACGTGACTGATATCGAAAATTGATCTCGTTGCTTATCGAAAATTGATATCGAAATATTGTTGGTCTGCGAATATCTCTGATACTGAAATAGTATTAGCCACGGGTAACACAGCGCTCGGCCTTATAATCAAGGAGTCATAGGTTCGATTCCCGGTAGGGACACAAGTGGTTCGGAGTCCACGTTAAACTGGATCTCCCGCCCTTTGGATTTCATCTTCATCCGATGGAACTCCATGGCAAACCACCATGGGTTCACCTTGCCCAGGGACCTTCGGGCAGAAAACCTATCATCACTGAATATCACTGAAATACCATTGGATATTCAATATCATTCATATCAAAATATGGCTGTTAAATTATATTGAAAGCGATACCAATGTATTTATATGGAAATAAAGTGCGATACAGAAAATAGAAAACACATACGAGTACACTTTAAAATCAACAACACTAATTAGTCCAGTTCTTCTCTGATCACCAGCAAGCCAACCAGTGATTCCTCCACCACCCTGTGGGGGGCTGTCACCCCCAAATTCTCGACATCCCCTAATTTTATTTTTTTCGCTCAAAAATTGAAAGAAACGGTGCAAAACTTCATTTACACGCTTCCAATTTTGACTTACACCTCCCCAAACTGAAAACCCTGGCGGAATCCCTGAAACCAACAATCATAATCACAGGATCAGATATTTAAATGAAATATAGTGGAATTTTGAACATTAACCTGGCAACCTGTATGCTTTTGTTGAGTTTCTTCCTCCAGAACACCACATTGTTGTAGCGTACTCTCCACAGAACGTATGTTGTATTCTTTCCCATGCCAAGCAAAACGCAACGTCACAGAAAACACAAGACACATATAAACACCATTCCCAAAACTTTCTGTCGAGAGTTCTTCCAACTCTTTTTTTTTTTTTCACTTTTTCCCCTCTCCAACTTTTTCTTCCTCTTCTTTCAAGATCTCAAATGGGGAGCAGGAAGAACTCGACCTTCACTCGAAAAAGCATCGCCGTCTATCCTCAGTGTTTTGTGGCTACACTGAGTATCCAGGAAGTCTCCAGGGAACACACAAAGACAGAGTTACAGAAGAAAAACGAAAAGAAAAGAAAACCACAATCTTCTTCGTACTATTCCTTCTACTTTTTTCCCCTCTACCATGTGAGCTTCTGTCCTTCACGGAAAGAAAGAAAAAAATGTAAGCAAGCACGCTGGAGAATTTTATTCCTCCAGTTTGACTCGATACTAACCTTAACGGTAAGATCAATAAAGCACAACATGACCTCCCCATTTTTATTTTTTCAATTTTGAAATAGAGAATAAGGAAAGAAAATCGTATGTAGACAACGCCACACGACGAAAGTAGTAATAGTAATGTGATTTGTGCGTCTGAGGGATTTTTATACAGAAATCTACATGTGTAGGTTTTCGAAATCAACCACACGGGAAAATTCACTTGCACTGAAATTCCTTACCTTAGTGTCAATGAAAGTTCATATGTAGACGGGACCGCGACAAAGTGTCTCTACGACAAACTGTCTCTCTTCTCATTTGGTTCATCGGCGACAAAAAGGCTCTCCGACAAACTGTATCGCATTCCTGAAGAGGGACACTTTGACGGGGTAAAACACGACAAACTGTCTCTCTTCTCATTTGGTTCATCGGCGACAAAGTGTCTCTACGACAAACTGTATCGCACTCCTGAATAGGGACACTTTAACGGGGTCAAACACGACAAACTGTCTCTTTTCTCATTTGGTTCATCGGTGACAAAGTGTCTCTCCGACAAACTGTATCGCATTCCTGAGGAGGGACACTTTGACGGGGTAAAACACGACAAACTGTCTCTCTTCTCATTTGGTTCATCGGCGACAAAGTGTCTCTACAACAAACTGTATCGCACTCCTGAGGAGGGACACTTTAACGGGGTCAAACACGACAAACTGTCTCTCTTCTCATTTGGTTCATCGCCGACAAAGTGTCTCTCCGACAAACTGTATCGCATTCCTGAGGAGGGACACTTTGACGGGGTAAAACACGACAAACTGTCTCTCTTCTCATTTGGTTCATCGGCGACAAAGTGTCTGTCTCTCCGACAAACTGTATCGCATTTCTGAGGAGGGACACTTTGACGGGGTCAAACACGACAAACTGCCTCTCTTCTCATTTGGTTCATCGGCGACAAAGTGTCTGTCTCTCCGACAAACTGTATCGCACTCCTGAGGAGGGACACTTTGACGGGGTCAAACACGACAAACTGTCTCTTTTCTCATTTGGTTCATCGCCGACAAAGTGTCTCTCCGACAAACTGTATCTCATTCCTGAGGAGAAACACACTGACGGGGTCAAACATGGCAAACTGTCTCTTTTCCTCAATTTGCTTCATCAAAGATACATTTTCAGGTCCACTTTGTCGTAGAGACACTTTGCCATCGTCCCATGTAGACACATTCTTTTGTCGCCTTAACGATACGCAAGGCAAAGAATATTAGCGATTGTCTGGTATATTGTCGAATGCTTATGGTTAGTAAAGCAGTGAGTGGATACTCTTGGACACTGAATCCTCCCCCAAATCTCTTCTTCTTCTTCTCTCTCTGACACACACACACACACACGCAGCGTAGGTACGGAGGCCTATTAATATATTTGTCTTTGTAAAGAACATAAACGTTTTGTCACATACACTTCGTGACGAAGAACTCGACGTTTTTCTTTTACTTTTTCAACGTCACTCCCACTCCGTTTGCTCGTGAGCGAACTTATACAACCAACAATCATACTAAAGTTTTCCCTACAAAATTCTCTCCTCTTTGCATTATCTTAGCAACTTTCTTACTACATACAATAACGTGCAAATACAATTTGGGAAGAAAAGGAGTAGAGCCAGAGACTAAAAACAACAACCCACTTACAAAAATAACATATTATACTCTATCTCACACCTGTCTCTCTCCCTCCCTCCCTCACACGAACATACGCAGAGAGAAAGCAACGATAATAATGATTAAGTACCAACATTCTGATCTCTGTGGTAGACTAATGGCAAGCGTTCCCAACAAAGATATAAAACAAACAAGAGCCAACAGTACAACCGGGAACAAAGAATCTCCATCACACAACAAACACACGTATGAGCTATAGCTCCGCAGACACAAATAAATCACACACTTTTGGGTTGAACATACTACTTAGATAAAGGGAGTCCTATCACGCATATTGTTGTACCTATATATATATATATATATATATATATATATATACGTGAGTGTGCGGGACCCTACTCCACCCCACTCCCCGCACCTAGCTCCCCGTCTCATTCACTCTCCTGGGGGTACGATTGTTGGGGCCCCCTTACCGATTCCCTTGATGTTTCACAGCACGCAAATTGTACTTCTAATTGGTGTTTGAAAAATTGCAATGCTGCTCACTAGTTATGTATACCGGAAGATATTTTACCCTATAACCTCCCCCTCCCTGCCCCGTGGACAACCAATCGCTTTTATTCATGTCCACTTCTTTTCTTATGCCAAAGTACTCTTAATTTTAGCGAGCAAGGGAAAAAAATATTTATACAAATATCGTTGCTTTCTCTCTTATCCGGTGCCATAGTTACGAAAAAAATACACTGTTGTGTATTTAAAGCCTAATACTAAAAATAAGCAGACAAAAAATGTATTAAAATAAAATAAAAAAATACTCAACTAAATATATTATTTACATATAGTATAACATAGCTTTTCACAAGTTGATCCATCAACTTAAAAGTCTACGAATATTGTAGGTATACTATAAATTTATCACACTAACACGCAAATGTTTTTTATCTAACATTTGCGTGAAGGAAACCATTACACACGATTTAATCCACTCTATATCGTGTATCACTGTGTTTATAAATATATATCCATACCTCATGTTATGAGTCTGAACATGTAGACATATAAAGTCACGTTCACAAGTATTTAATGTTCTTTTTTTTTTTCAAGCTTTTTGTATTCTAAATAAAGTATAATTAAAGTGAAAAACGGAACATGAAAAGCATTTAAGCTTAGACGATATATATATTAACTTAGTGCATAAATTTTGTCGGCCACGAAAGAATCTGTAATATACCCTGTGAACTAGTCGTTGCTGTTGTTATTCCGAGTGCACTCTGCATAACATGGTCCTTTGTTAATCCATCCGCCACTTTATGTTAATCAAGGTGTGCCAACTTCGGAGGCCGCCAAAAACATTTGTCCTGTGTGTGCTTATGGCGACATCGCAATTAGTGAAAGGACTGCCCAAAGATGGTTGGTATGCGCGTTTCAAAAAGGAGCAGTTCGACATGAACGACACCCCACGGTCATGACGAAAATCGGACTCTGATGAGGATAGTTTCAATACCGATGGACTTTCGGCAGAAACCTGTATTCCATGGGGAAGGTACAGAAACTTGGTGCGTGGGCTCCCTACACACTCTACGACAACAACCAAGGCCAACGTGTAACCACTTATGCCTACATACTCGCTCTTCTCGCCAAAAAAAAATCAACTCTTTTTCTGTCACGAATGACGAAAAATGTTGCCTGTACATCAACGTCACTCACATGAAACACTGGCTCAGCCAGAAAGGGTACGAACACCTTCTGTGGAAAGTGAATGCATCCACGCAACACATTGTTGTGCATTTGGTGGGACCAAAAAGGAATCCCCAGGTGTAAGACAATAAATGCTGCGCTGTATTGCGAACAACTGCGTCGACTTTAGGCGACTGTTCGGAGTAACAACCAGCAAGACGCGATCACGAGATTTTCCAGATGGACAACGCCATACTTCACACTGCAACCATGACGAAAACAGCCCTTCAAGAGCTGGAAATGGAGGAGGCCTTACCACATCCGGCATACTCCCTAGACCTCGCGCCTTCGGACCAACGACGCGGCACCGAACTCTTGGCCTGATGATTTATTCGCCCAGAAACCGTTGGTTTTACCACAAAGGGATTGTGGAGCTCCCTGGACAATGGAAAAGTCTTGGATTCGCGTTTCGGAATTATTGACTTCCTTGATTCGTGGTTAGTAATTGTATGGAATGGTAAGGAAACTGACAGAATTTCAGCACCAACCCAATACATCGCTATAATGGATTGTTTAAGTGTGACGTCATAACCGCTTGTTGTCATAACGTAATAGTGAAATAGCTCTTTTGACGAATCCTAGCTCATCACATAAACATTTAATACTGCTAAAGAAAAATCTCAAGGCCAGCGGTTGGCATAGTAAGGCACTGCAAATGACGTCACTGCTTAGACTGACCATTTTGACCGTGAGCTCTGCCATTCTACTAACAATAGCGAACGTTCCCGGGTACCTTGATAACATCTAAGACACAAAAATTAACTACTATAAAGTATTTGACAATTGGTGCCGATACATCCAACGGTATGGAAGCAAATTAAATATTTTAAACGGCTGGTAACACTGGTAATTTAGACGCCTGCTCAAGATTGTTCCGTTGGCTCTGAACTAGTTTAGCCAAGACCATCCCAACGACACCTCAACCACGTACCTCTACAACTTATTATTTATGAGATATATATTTGGGCACGGGTTAGCAACACTGACAACGAAAGTGCTTGGGAACGGGGACACCCACAATATTTTTCTATTGTGTTGAATAATGTTTATGTCAACTTTGGCACAGATAAGTTTAACGTAATGGAAGCAATTTGAAAAACTTATTTTTAACAAATGTGTTGCCAAATAACCAAGACGGTTATTTGTCATGAGAACACTGCGAGAAGAATCTCCAGCGTCCTGGCCGGGATTTGAACCAGGGCCGCGCGATTCGTAGTCAGACGCGCTACCGCTTGAGCCACGGTGACTCATGAAACCTGCATAATAGTAGAAACAATTTCTACGTATTCTTTGCTTGAACATTTTTGGAAACTGAAGGGTTTCTGATTTTTGTTCGTTGCGTTCCATTCAACCAAGTTTTCTGACTTTTTCCAGGCAAATGGCCGAAATGTTTTGACATTGTACCAGTGCTCGAAGTGTGTTAGAAAAGGTAAGGGTATGCTTACAACTAGTGGCGGCGACTGACTATTAAAAGTAAAGTTAATGAGCTACCATTAATAAAAAGGTAGGAGTACGCCAATCCCAAAATGAAAACGGTGTGCCCCTCGAGCCCCCTCCCAATTCGAGCACTGTAGTGTACCACGAAATTAGACAGCATAGTCCTCTATTCTCTGCATGTCTGGATTCTAGTATTAAGCATTAAATCAGAAGCATCTTCTGGAGATGTACATTCAGTACCTGCCACAGACACTTATGATGAAAAGAGTGGAAAACCCCAAATCGAATCACTTCTTTCCCTATTCTTAATGAGGCTCAGAGACTGTTTGAACCCTTCACTGCTTATCCACAAAAATCTCTGTCAGTTGACATGACAAATGGTTGGTTATCGGATCCATTTTCTATGAGCGATGGCTAAGTGACTGGAATGGGGGTGACTCAAACTTTTTTCCTAATGATTAAGGCTTAAGCGTGTATCCCCAACCAGCATCTCCAGACTGACGTCATTAAATCTAAAAAAAAAAAAAAAAGTTCTCCATGTACATTGGATCCGTTGCTGATGCTATAAAGTATTAACTGGCTTAAACAGATTTACATAATATTTTACGAATCCACAAACTATTACAGTCACGGTCTTGATTCTTATAAAATGGCCTATACGAGTGAGTTTGTTTCAAAATTCCCTTTTATTGAATTTCTGATGTAATCTCCCTTTTAAGACAATTATCAGACGTAAAAATACGAATCATCCTGATACGTAAGCGAATTCACTAATAAGTGAAATTTGTTCAAATACGGTCCAAACAAATTTGTTGTTTGTTTTAAACAAAAGTTAGTTTAAACGAATTTGATTGGCACTAGTGAAGAATAAAATTACGATGAAACCGAGAAAGGCTTGAACACGGGTCCAACTACACTAAAAAAAAAATATTGGGGTTTATTACCACCCCAAAAGGTGTAATAGAACACCTCTACCTCTACACCAATTCCAGTGCTGGGTAACACCAATTCTAGTGTTGGTTAATACCATCCGTGGTGTCCAACACCGTTTCTGTTGTTGATAAACACCACTACCGGTGTTCAGAAACACCGTTAGAAGTGTTAAAAGTGCACCGCTAGAAGTGTTAAGGAACACCTTCAATGGTGTTTATTAACACTCCTAACGGTGTTTTTCTGAATACCGGTAGTGTTAACCAACACTAGAATTGGTGTTACCCAGCACTGGAATTGGTGTAGAGGTAGAGAGGTGTTCTATTACACCTTTTGGGGTGGCATTAAACACTTATTTTGTGTAATTGGCAGCTCGATGTCTTATCTACCAAACTACAACGTTTGTTGCCGCTCATATACGAAAATATTTAGAACTTAAAATTTCCCAACATTATAACTGCAAAGAAATACAATATTACTGTACTATAAGACTACTATTACTGTACGTTTATTTACAATAAATCAATATTGCATAAAAGCGTTTCTTCGTATGCTACATCAATTACCAAGGTAACAAATACGTTTTAAAACTCCCAATCGGTTTTGTTTACCAAGATTCTTGTTTGTTCTATCAAACAAACCATTTTTTTTTTCAAACTAATTGATTTCTATGTTACTCATTCGTTTGTGCCAAGCACATGAAATATTCAGAACTAAGCAAGATTTTAACAATACACACAAAAGTCCAGAATTCTAATTGACAAGCAGTAATATTTCATTTTCTAATATTAATATATAACTATTAAAGTTTCAAGCTTGGCTTTTACACAATTACAACGAAACAGGTCGGTAAGGAAGTATGTGGCGCCATAGCGAGCGTGTCAGACTATTTATTCACTGTGACCTCAGCTCTATTCTTGCTCGTTTTTTTTTTAAACTCGTTTAAACAAACTTTACGGGCCGAAACGGGACGAGATGTCTGGAGAATGGAGTAGACTGCATAATGAAGAACTTCACGGACTGTACGTCTCACCCGATGTTGTAAGAATAACGAAATGGGCAGGCCATGTAGATCGGATGGAAGAAAAACGAAGATTATATTTTATCTTGGTTGGAAAGCCGGATGGAAAGAGACCGTTCGGGAGAACGAAATGACGTTGAGAGGACAATATTAGAAGGCATCTTTGAGAAGCAGGTGTTTGTGGTGAAAACTGGCTTAATCTTGCCAAGAAAAGAATCCTACAGCGAACGTTCGTTACTGTGGCGATGTCAGTAAACAAACAAACTTTTGTTGAGAGAAAAGAAAGTTTTATTTGGGTCTTATTCTATTTTTTTTTTTTTTTTTGCCATCACATTTTTTTTCTGTTTAGTGCATCCCAGTGCATTTTCAGCCTGCTTGCTTGACATCCCATTAAATCATAATTCACACTTTTTCTTGGTTTCCCTAGTCACACTAGAAAAATGCCGATGCAGTATCTTGCACGCAGGCCAGGATCTCTACCTTCCTATTCAACTCCCACCGATATCGTTACTGAGATTAAAAAAAAAAGACACAAATAGTACCAAAAAATGAAGTTTCGATGACACAGGAAGACCAATGTTCATCCGAGATATATTTTTAATTTTGCTTTTCAACAAAATTATTTCCTTTTTCAATTTTTTACTTTCCCAAGTGGGGGGTAAAATGTAACGGTAGATGAAGATATGAAACTTGTAAAAGTAAAGATATGAAACTTGTAAAAGTAAAGATATGAAACTTGTAAAAGTACACAATCTACTAAACTTTTTTTTTCTTCTTTTCTTTTATCTTTATTATAGTTTCTTCCCCCCTTCTACTTGTAAGTCCTTTTCGTCCTTATCCCTCCCCCCGTGAATCTCTCTCCTCGGCGGGCGAACCAAGATGATGAAGCACAAAGGTGCACACACAATTTTCTGGTGGTTCTCTCATTGTGGGGACAAGATGCCTCCCTGCGGCTCCATTGCGGAGCGCCGAACTGGCAGCTAAGAAGCGGCGTCAAGAATTATTGCCAACGTCCGTTGTCGACGCTCCTGTTCGGTGCTTACAAGAAGACAAAAAAAAAAAAAAAGCTGAAACACATGCAGATTACACGAGGTCATAGGGATCTCAGTGAGTACACATCTAACAACAAGCACCGTCACAGAAGAAACTTGGAACTTTTTTTTTTTCATCTTCTGAAGCGGAAAGATATAGTTTAAAAAAAAAAATCATCTGAGACAAGCACAAACAACGATGTTTCTGCTTCTTCTATTTACGTAATAACGAACGTTAAGCTGTTAACCAAAAATATCTCAAGAGAAAAAGACAGACAAAATAGATAAAAGGGCGACCTTCAATCTTCAACTCTGTCCAAAAATGCAATGAAAAGAAACATAAAAAAAGACTGTCCTTATAAAGTGAGCCACTTAATCTGTATTTAAAAACAAAAACAAAAAAACATGTAAATGAAAGAGAGAAAGCAAGTGTAAGTTATTTACGTGTTGTGTTACTACCCATGAAGTCCCGGTGTATGATGGGTAATACTCGCTCCCTTGGCGTAAGGGATCCCGAGCTCCATTCCTGGTGGGGACAAAGCGGTTTGGAGCCCACTTAATACTGTAGGTCGCCTATTTAGGCCATCATCTTCATCCAATGGAAAGTAATGGTAAACCATCATTGGTTCACCTTGCCCAGGGACCTTTGTGTCACACTTTCCGGGTAAAGCATCCATTACCATTATTATTAATTAACTTATTTATATAT
>JAGDQP010000679.1:123696-148465 GCA_022664845.1 Lepisma saccharinum
TTACCAAAATATATCAATATCTTAAAGAAGTATTAAAAATAAAAATCAATTTTTAATAAATAAAACGAACTAAATGACGTGTTAAGGCATACAGAAACGCTATTCACCATTTATACTATTTCTTTCGATACATTTTTGCTATCTCTTGTTAACAATACTAACAAATCAAATACCATTTGTATCTTAATGACAAGCAGTCGGCAGATTGATTACGTCATAACATGGCGGAGCCCGATTAAGCGCAAGACTGAGACTGTTTCGAAGCAAGTCTTTATTACCCTTGATACATGCATGACTGAGAGAAAAGAAAATGTTTTCCGTAGTCTACTTTAACAGAATAATTTTTATTGCAATAAAGAAATACTACCGGAAATGTCAAAAAAAAGTATCTTTCTTTCTATTTATTGTCCAATGTTTCGCTGCCTTCCACACAAAACTTAAAAAAAAAAAAATACTCTTATCAAACATTTCACTTTTTTAAAAAGCTTTCTTACCCATATATGCCCCACTTCGTATTTGCTCCGTGTAGTCTCCGTAAGAATTCCGAAATGGTGCCTTAAAAGAAGGGCCGCTACCTTTCCCTTTCCTTGTCCAACAACCAGAGATAAGTACATTGTTAACGGGAATGGTTTGAGTTTTGTTCGCGTTTCTTCCAGACCTCTTTGTTCAGCAACATCCTAACAAAGAGATCAACTATCTGCAGAGACGATCTCAAGGTTAACTTTGAAGGAATTTGAATTTAGTTTTAAGACTTTTAAGCAACTTTGGCTCAGTCCGGATGGATGATGATATGAATTGGTGGAAAGAAGGAAGTGGGAGTAAACGAGAGAATCTCGAGAAAACCCACGCACACAGTATTTGTCTACCACAAAGTCCAGATGGCATGAGCAGGAATCGATCCTACGGAGCACCAGAGGTGAACGCTCTATCAATTGAGCCACCGTGGCCCAACTTTGAAGCAAAGAGAGGAAGAGGAAGATTAGGTGACCCGATGACAGCGTACTGAACTGTGTAAATATCATGAAATTAGCACGCACTGTTTAAATAGAGGAAGTTAATCAAATGAAAAGAACCTACCAGTTTCTGAGTCACGAAATTAAAAACGGCCATAAATTGAGGTCGACAAACGCAGAATCTGAAATCCGTTTCTCTGTACGTTTTTTTTTTTTTTCATTAGGTATTAGCAAACAATATTAGAAATGGACAAAGTTAACCAAAAGAAAAGAACTTACCTACCGCTTTCAGAGTCAGACGATTAAAAATATCAAATTAATCAAGATCACTGAAGCAGAATCTGATATCAATTTGTCTTTAATTACTTTAGCTAAAGCGCTGGCTTTCATTACAGACGAATTTTGACTAATGCACAAAGTGATATGTTGAGGATCAAAAACTTTAGTGGTTCCGTTAAAAAGAATAATTACGGTTATATAATTAGCATTTCTTAAAATTTTACGTACTTCTAAGATGACTTCTCGTGTGTCATACGTTGAATAAAACAAAAACATTGAAACGAGTTCTCCCATAACATTTTAAACCATGGGATCAGTACTTACGATGTAGAAATATTGCCACTATGCCAAACAGCGACTTACCTAGAAGGAAAATAAAAGCATGTATAAGTACCTTGTTGAACACAATAGTTAACACCTAACAAAGTGTAATTCTCTACTAATAAATATGTAATGGAAATGAATTAACACTATAAGTACACTCATTAAGAAATACATAAAATATTCCAATGTAATATTTAAGGGTGTTGATCACTCCCACTATCTAAGTATGCATTGATTTAAGTGTGAATTGTTTTACTTGGCTTTACGTCTTACATGAACGAAATTTTTAATTTCTGTTTTCGCCATTTTGTTCGTCAAATTTCTCTTTGACTTGTTATATTTTGTAGAAATGCATTATAATTTACACGGACAGTATAATTTCTTGTTGGTATATTATGTTTTATATAGTAAACTATTAATAATAAAATGCTAATGTATTTGAATAAACTTTAACATTTGCAAACTTTTTAAAATAAAACTAAAAAAAAAGCCATCAAGCAAGGCAACTTCCATGAAAGCAGAGATTGAATATTCCACTTTTGAGAGGAATAAAATGTCGTGATGATACCTTAACTAAGACCCTGTTCGCTACTTCTCCATTCTCCCCCTATCTCGACCTGTACCAAAGATAACTAAAGGTTATAAGTAATTCAATTCAAAGTCACATTTTTCGAAGACATTTTCGCATCTACCCACCCGTACGCTAACACCTATCTACTCCACTGCAACTAACACTTTCCCATGATTCCTTGTAACAACAGAGGAAAGTCTGCCTGAGCTTCAGAGAGTTTATCAGTTTCTTCAATGTTAGATTTTCATACCTACTCAGTGAGTAGCGCATTCTTCCCCAATAGCGCGTCTTACCCCCACATGACTCTACACAAAAATGTATTATCTTAAAACATCACATATATGAATAGTTTCGCCTCATAAACATTTATTTCAATTACTTCAGACACTTTTACCTTCAATACTGAACTGACAATGAGATTTAACTACCTTAGGTAGAAAAGAAAACACGCCAGAATTCCATGGAACCCTCAGGAAACGGAAATTGCAAATAGTTGTTAAATACACATGCACACGGGCAAAAGAGGGATTTATTATGTACATGGGTATTCCCTCTCTTCCTCAGGCTATCCACCCATTGTTCTTTTTACGATGTTACGTATGTCTTATAAAAAGACAAGACTCTCCCTCAACCAATGGACAATCCCCTACTTTTCTTATCAGATAACTGGAAGCAACTTATACTTTTTTAATAACAATAAAAAAAGAACTTATTTGCTTTTTATACACAACGTATGCTTTTATAGTCTTATCTCCCCACTATACATAAAAGAAACCATAGAGTAACAGGAAGTCTATATTCCTAAGAACATCTGCCTTAACAGGAAAAAAAAAAAAGCCAGGAGCAAGGGAGGAAATCAACTTCAAGAATGGCCACTATAAAATTAACACGTAGGAGGTCAAATAGCTCTTACCTAAGCTACCTTATGCGACGGTTGGTAGCGCGATAGAGGTTTAGTGGCGGCTGTCTAGCGCCAAGACAATAGCCGGGGACACGAGTTGATTAGATGTGTTGATATCATACAGAAGGGTGACGAGAAAAAGCTTTTTTCTTCAAAGCCAAAATGGCGTTGTCTTTCTTCCTTGCAATTTACCAATATATAAAAAAAGGAAGGGGAGATTTAGATGGTTAAAAGGAAAGTCATTTATTTACCCTGTCTCCCTATTTTTGCTATCACACATATCACTCTGTATTCTGTATATATATATATATATATATATATATATATATATATATACTCCCAAGCACATAAAGAGGATGTAAAAGATATTATTAACATACTCTCACCCTTATTTTTTTAAAGATACGAATTTCGTGACCCACTCTTGCCACCCCACCTTGTCTTTCTGTAAGGCATGATTTGTAGTTGTTTCAAGAACACCGCTTTAACAGCGCAGTCATGTTCTATGACCATTCATCGATGCAGACATCACATGCCTAGAAAGCACAAAACGAAGATGTCAAGGCCAGAAAACACAATCATATAAGTTATGGTTGCGTCAAGTCATTTGAGGAAGTGAAAAATCAGGTAATGCCAACCTTGAAATAGGTTTTGTAGCATCAAGTTGAGGAAGTGAAAATCAGGTAATGATATGCCTGAAATAGGTTTTGTAGCAAGTCAATTTGCACAAGTGAAAAATCAGATAATGTCAAGCTTAAAATAAGATTGTGGTATTAAATTGAGGAAGTGAATATCAGACAATGTCACGTTTGATACATGCTAACGTGCTATTTAAGACAATGTGTACAATGAATACTTATTTCTCACCTCAGAAGGGCAGGAGTCCAACTTTAGTTACGTCACAAATTGAAAAAAAATCACAGGTCGAAGTGATAATGTGAGATGAAAAGTTGGGTCCAAAAGATATATCACATGTGAAGTCAATTTCTGTATAATGTGTCCTACTTGTCGATTAAAACAAAACAAAAAAACACTAGTTAGCACCACTGAGTTACAGCAATACTGACGCTAGAACAGGGATCTTCAAATGGCGGAGTTCGGTCCGAATTTGGACCCCGAAGCCCCTTTCCCCGCCCTCCACTGTTTCATGATGTCAAGAATAATATTTGAGTTTTACATGTACATAGTTCACTAATTAAAATTAAAAGGAAAGAAAAAAATGTAATGTGAATTCATTCTAATATATGTGTTTACTTTTTTAATTATTCCATACAAATACACAAAATAACCAATACGTCCTAACCATACTTATACCAGAGAGAAAGGACTTAAGTCCTCTCTCTGCTTATACTGTGCTACTCTACTTACTATATGGATCGCAAAAAGACTTTTTATTGCGATATTAACTTAAGATCAATCCGGACCCTAGGGGGAAAAAAAATGAAGATCCCTGTACCAGAATATTCGAAACTCATGGAAAAAATTTACACACTGCGAACAAGTGGCTGGGGAATTAAAAGTGCAACATACAGCTAAACAGTTATTGATAAAGACAGCTGTTTTAAATCCAATTTTCTCTCATGACACGAGACTGCAACACTGAAATAAGGGCCAGTTTATCTGGACGATCGGGACAGCACTTTGTTTTGCTGACCGCTTCATGACATTAAAAGTAGGGGAAATAGGGGGAGGGTGAACACTGGGGAGGTGGAACCGAGAAACAAACAGTGCAGGAGGGGAGGAACGGAGAACAGAAGGGTAATAATAATGGCTGAAAAAGGCCGATGACTCATCCTCTATCCAATAACCCCCCTCCCCCGCCTTCCACATAGACAGACTGACCATATAGAACTTGAACAATAGAAGCGAAACAGACACTAGCCTATCTTGTGTGTGTCACATCACATGGATCGATCTAGAACGGTAATAGCAGTAGTAATAAGGCATGGGCCGATAACAATTACCAAGTCGTTATTGTGACGTAAGCAATTGGCTAGTTTGATTGTGTGGTAAATGCTTATATTTACTGCTATTATTACTTTCTGTGAGTGTATGTTGTATCTGAGTTGTCCGTGGCTTGTTTTATACTCCGAATATTGATTGATCCATCACGCATATAATGACATTATACTTTGTCTGACCTTTTACACTGAAATGAAAAAAAAAAAAATCTAGTCAATACTTCATAATGACACTCAACGTTGCCTCTTCAACACACACAAATATCCCTAGACGGCTATATAATACACATGGAATGCTTGTTTTCTATTACTTTGTTTCCACTGAAAAATATTTATTTTGACTTTTTTTGGTTTTTCGCCCTGTACATTTAAAATATTTATGGCTTTTGGGCATCTAAGGCTCAGGTCGTTTCGCTCTGTACATTTCAATTGTTTACTTGAGCTCGACCCTCAAAAATGGATTCCGAAATACAAGATGGCCGCAACCCAAAAACACTTTCATTTTGGAAAGTTATAACTTTCAGCTCTCCCCAAACCCCGGGCAGTTTTGCAAGTTTGTTGTTGTTTTACGATGTGCCTAAGATTCAAGGGCATGTCATGCTGGCCGAACTTACAACCTATTCGGTTTCAGGGAATGAATGACCAATCAGTCAAAAATTGTCGTAAGTCGAAGCACCATGTTTTTATAAATGCGGGTCGTTAAAAAAAAAATGAGAGATAGAGAAATATGCAGATAGAAGCTAATCGGACATTCCGAAAGGTATGGGTGGGTATACTTAAAACTAAAAAGTAAAGAAATGTTTTTGGAGCATATTTGTTTTCTAAAGTCGCACTTAGGAAAACAAACCACTCTACTACTACTACTACTACTATTTTTTATTATTATTTTTACCTAGAATACATTGTTAGAACTATAAGAAGCAAGATGAGCATGATACGATAATGATATACATTTATAATTACGGTGAGGGTTGTGCCCCGGTGTCCCGAAAAAAATATTAAAAGTTCGAAATTTCATAAAAAGAAAGGGGGAAATAATTAAATTTGATACGGAAATTTGAAGTAAATTTGGCATGGAACTTTTTTGATCTATAAAGGAAATAATAATAATAAACAAAAAAAAACTTTTTAAACACATATTTTTCTTAAACAATTCGTACTAAAAAGTAAAAAAAATAATTCTGTTTATGCCTGAATAAAAAGAAAAGCATGAGGCGCGCCCCAAATCAAGAATTTATAAAGTGACTGTATATGAGAGCGCACTCCGCACGCTTTTCTTTTATTCATGCATAAACAAAATTATTCTTTTTTTTTTACTTTTTAGTACGAATTGTTTAAGAAAAGTATGTCTTTAAAAAGTTCTTTATTATTATTTTTTCGACTTATTTCGGTGGATATTTTCTCAAGCAAAATGTTTTGTGATCCCAACCCCTAAAGTGTTCTGCAACCAGTCTTACTCAAGCAGGTTGCAGAGTAGTATTTAGTTTAGGATAAAGAAGTCCATATTAAAAATATATAACAGTAATAATGGAATATTGTATTGTCACCCAACGTACATCGCTGACAAAATTTCATCGTTCTATGACGTAGGGAAATTAGTTAAATTAACATTGCAATATTTGACAGCACGAACCATTGTGAACTAAAGAAAAGAATGTAAAAAGGTGTGCGTGACTGTTGATTTGCTACATCTTAAAGATTTTTGGAGAAATTATTTTAAAAAATATATTCTTTATTGGTTATACCAATTATCTAGGTATTGAATTTGCATCGTAAAATGCATTAAATATTATTAGATTTTTTATAGCGATAAACTTCCTTCTAACTGTAAGGTTCTAAATTTGGTGCTTATTCTTTGTATTTTTGAGTTTTTTTTTTATGAAAACGTAATTATTTTTAAGCTAAATTTATGGCCTGCATATAAGCTTTTTCTTGGGCTGACCCTCAAACCACCGCAAATTCAGAGGGCGGGGGTACATTACATACCGGTTATACCTGTCCCGAAATTTGGCTGAGAAAATATCGTCACCGTATCCAAAAGTTGCACAACCCTAAAACGAGCAATTTCAAAACTCGAAGAATCATTTTATATAAATCAGTATCTGTTATTATAAATCTGATCGCTAATACGTTGTTTTAGCTACCTTGCTCAAAATTATGGCTGTCTAGCTAGCTCCTAGGTGAAGAAAGAATTTAGTGGAAAAGTTTTCTTCTGTGACAGACTTCTAAGCCGATTTTAAGATAATATTCCTCCTGCCCAACCCTCCTCCCTAGAAACAAAACATTTTATTTTTCCCGTGGAGATATTGGTTGTGTATTACCTAGAATATATCTGTGCTGCATACGGTCATATCTCGTATACAAAGAGGTTTAACTTAAATGGATTTTACTATATTTACTATATAGCATTCGTTCCCAACCTTTTGTCAATAGCGAACCCCTGCGCACCCCTTATAGTGGCGTGCTCACAACACATTGTTTAAGGAGGGATTTCCCGTCATTCACAAAAATATCAAAGCGAGGGAACGGAGCCTAGGGAGCACATTTTTTCCCCCTTCTCTGGTGCAAAATGACTATTGCACAAAACCATTTTTCGCGTTGTATCTCAGCGTGGAATCAAACATAACAATTTTCGTTCTACAACTAACATTTTCCATGATTTTTACTTTTATTTGTTTTTCTGCCATTCCTGATAATGATTACCCCCCTGAACGGCCTAAGACATACCTCCAGGGCTACGTGCCACCGGTTGGGGACCATGTTATAGACTATATTTTAAGAATAATTTGCTTTGGTTCATAATTATGTTCTATAAAAGGACACTCACAAAAATAAACTTAGAAATCATTAATTATTTCCAGCACAAAAAAGCCTATTCCTTTATTTAAAAAATATATATACACACACATCTCTGGTGTACAAATAACCTTAGAGATAAACACGTAGAGACACACTTTTACGAAATAGAATTAACAACAGTAATATTAATAATAATAATAATAACAACAAGGAAGAACTTTAAAAGATGAACTCAACAGCACTATTATTTTGTCTTCCTTTATATTTACCACAAAAAATAAAAAAATGTTGGTTCCTCAAGCTATATACATAGCCTGCTCATCAAAACGACTTCAAGACTAATAATTAGGTATACTGTTGTATGACCCTCCGTGGTCTGCAGCCGCAGACAAAAACACACATACAAGAATACACATACATACAAAAAAAAACCTGCACACTCATATAATATTCGAGAAGGAAATGACAGAGATTATGGTAAATTTCAATTTTCTCTTAGTCAGAGGAGCCTCTGGGTATAATTTTCCCTCCACCCCAATTACCAGAGAGGGATTCAAGGGAGTTTTCCCTCCACTTTTTTCCCCCTCGATGCCCGCACCCTATGGTTCACTGGAGCCTTGTTATATGCCCCGGCTGTTGTCCGCGCGCTACCGTGTGGTGCCTTACGGTCAATAGAATAATATAATAGCGAGGGATGTAGCGAGAAAGAGATTTAAAAAAAAAAAAAAAAACGGAGAGGAGAAAATAAAATGAAGCAGAAAGTTTGTGGGGGTTATGAAGGGAGATACAAAATTATTTTCACAGGGAATGTACCCGTTCTTACTCTTTAAAAAAAAAGGAAAAAGCAAAATGTAACATGTAGCTTCCCTGGTCTTTTTTCTTTCTTACGTAATAAAAAAAAACATGTACCTTTCTCCCAGTATTTTTTACGAGAATACTGTTCTAGAGTGAGTGTCTTCGCTGGGGACTATAATATTTTCTCCGGGTAGATAAAGCCTCACGGTTTACACCGCACATCACCAGAGAGGTACTACTTTACTTGTGTTACGTAATTACTTGATTTTCTGTAAGTTTATATTATATTGTTATCTACCTTCTCTCTCTTTCTCCATGCAAAGTTGCCTTTCACCACAAAATTTCATGAATATATTCAAATATTTTGTTGCGTGGGATTGTCCAGGCTCTTTGATATAATTGGTGGGGGGAGGGCATGTTACTACCTAGTTATTTCAGTGTTAGAACTTTTTGTCTCCTGGCAACATTGCATTCTGTGGTTCAAATATAAAGTTTATACTCATTATGAGATAGCATCTAATAAATTGTCGGAAGTGTATTTAAAAACTTTTATGCAAGATTGGCAACAATCACACTCATTATGATTTTATAAGAGATATACAGGGTGCATATAAAGTCTGGTAACACTTTAAAAAAATATTTTGAACGATCGATGAAAATAAACACTATCGTTGATACGAAAAAATATAATACATTCATTATTTTTTTTCACCCACAGCATTTACATTACAAACACTCTATGTAGGAGCAATATGTGTGACCCGATAAATGTCCACACGATAACTCTAACCGTAGCCACCAGTAGTAATTCCACCAGACCACCCTCCCTCCTCCTGTGGGGCAGCGTTTAAAAAGTAAGCAAAATTGACGCTCCACGGCTACCAAACATTAACTTTTTTGGCCACTTAAATCCACACCTGGTGGCCATGGCCTACAGTTCTGGACCGAAAAGAAAGGAGAACCGCACGTTCTGGTTTGGAAGTCATACATGGAAAACAGGAAAAGTATAGAAGGGAGGACTGTTTTTCTTTTTAATTTGCATCCTAGTTCTTGGCTAATTTCAATATGGTGGTTCATCATTATATAACATCCATGTAATTTAGGTTTAACGTCAATAAAACATAATATATTATATGAGGCCACCAGTAAATAGAAATGGCCACCACAAAATTCTTCAGGTGGCCTCACTGGCCACCAAATTTTAGAGAACTTTTTAAACACTGCTGTGGGGGTGTCACCACCCCAAAATCCTCGACAGCACCACCACCCCACAACTTAAAAATTTTACGGTCAAAAAATCGATAGAAATCGTGCACAACTGCACTTATACCCAATCAAAATTACTTTACACCCCCCCCCCGAAACAAAATCCTGGCGGAACCCCTGCTAGCCACACAAAGCCCAATATGTTCAGTAACTTTGTTTGTCTCATGCTCAATTCTCTTCCCACAGCTCCATTACACCACTTGGAAGATTAGGGACCAAGGCATCCCCATAAAAAAAATAAATGTAGGAGCATCTGATGCATTCAATTTTTTATCATCAATATGTAGCAAGCAGCAAAACTCCTATCCATCCAGTAAGTGACATATTGAATTTACCGCCATCTAGCGGCGAGAAATGAAACTACACGCAACATCTGCAGTCTTGGGACTTTACTCTTTTAACTAGTGTAGTGTGTTCTTTAGTAATTTTGTAGCTTCATTACAATATTTTTTTAGTGTTACCGGACTTTATGTACAGTCATGAAAGTAAGTACTGCGGGAGTTGAATAATAACTAATATTTAGTTTTCTATTTTAAATTATATTTATGGGCCAGACAGGCAGTTATGATTAAGCCGTGTCATGTCTGAGGAACGGTATGTGACAGACTTAGCCTAAAACGTGCCTATCTAGTCCATAAATGTAACTTAAAATAGAAACTAAATGCTAGACTCCCGCATTACTAACTTCCGCGACTGTACATCTTTTACTTTTTTTTATTTACCACTAGTTGTTAGGCTCAAAGTTGGAAGCCCTGGATCTCGAGAACTGTTTCGAAAAAATGCTCAATGAACTCTTTCCTTGTTTTGGTCCAGGGGCGTCCTAGGGGTCCATACTCCCTCCGAAATTAATATTTCTTGTAAAATTAGTATCATTTTTGGCGAAAATTATGAACATTTTACGTAAATTTCATGCCCAGTCAGACCTCGAACTCCCCGAAACCAATTTCTGGGTACGTGCCTCTTTTGGTCTGGTTATATACTACGTGTCCCTGAAACAATGGCGCAAACTTAGTCACATCAAAACAAGAAAGACGTTCCTTTACAAAAATTCTTAAACATGCGTAGTTTCGGAGCTACAGAAGCTCAAAGTTTCAATGGCATCGTCAAAAATTACGTAACATCTCCACAACTAATAGCATAAGTAGTATCGGCTTAGCAAATCACACTCGAAGTAGTACCTAATACAGCTTACGTCATTGTATCGAGCTATGACGTCATTTGGAACTCAAATTTTTTGCACGCATTAATCAACCACCATAAAAAAATATATATGTGTAGCCTAGTCGGTAGCGCGCTCGACATCAGTGCGAGCGGTCCCGGGTTCGATTCCCGGTGGGGGCTCAAAAATTTCGGTGTTGACCCAGCATCGTGAGGACAATTCGGGAGCTGCTGTGAATAAAAAGACAGTGGCGATCACAATGAGAGCTTCGGCTCTCCTCTCCCAACACGTCTGGTCAGCGTGGGAGCAGTAGACCAACTCCTCCCTTCGGTGAGAGGCCTCATCCACTAGTGGATTGAATATGGCTGTGCTTATATATCATCATCATTATATTCAGCCGTTTTCTATCCACTGCTGGATGAGGGCTTCCCCCTTTTCTTTCCACATATCTCTGTCTGCTGCTATCTTCGTCCATATAGCTCCTGAAAAACGCTTGATTCCATCCAATATTAGGACGTCGGCTCGGTCGTTTCTTTTCTCTCGGAATCCACTGTAGTACATTTGTCGTGCACCTTCCATCTGTTCGTCTAGCTATGTGACCGGCCCATCTCCAATTATATATATATATATATATATGTGTGTGTGTGTGTGTGTGCGTGTGTGTGTGTGTGTGTGTGTGAGAGAGAGAGAGAGAAAGAAAGAGAGAATAATGATAACTCCTTTTCATCACATTGGAATTCTGCATACTCGATTAAATATAAGCCAGTCTGATAAAAAACAAAAGAAATATATTAAAATACACACGAATACAGGAACTCCTCTTTGTAAAACGGTAGCTTCAATTTATAATGCAATCATTCTAGTTCATTATACTTTTTCATGTGGAAAAAAAAAAGAAAAAAGAGAAAAGAGGTTGCACTATAAAAGAGGCACGTTTTTAATGCTTTATTTATCATGGCTGTTGCGAAGTGGAGTTTTATAAGCGTGAATATATAGGAATACAACAGCGAGACGGACAAAGTGATTTTTTTTTTCTTTGTGGGAGGGGGTAGGACTCCTTTTTTCTCTGTGTGTGTGTGTAGTCTCATTCAGCTTCAGTTCATTTTATAAAACGTTCCGACACGGCCCGTAAGGGGTTGAAACAAACACAGAGATTTGACAGACATGTGTGGTAATAGGATGTGACAATGAACTCCGTTTCAAATGTGTCCAGCTTAGCGTGCAGTCATTGTCTTTTCATGCATATTGGGAGAGATCTGGAATTAGCCTTCATCTGCCTTTACCACCCCCCATTTCCTCCCTAAAACCTTGTTCTTTTATATTCATTCCATGCTTATGATTTTCGTTCATCAGGCGTAAGAAAGTGTCTTCATTTTGGAAACCGTCTCTACAACGTTCAGTGACAATGACGGACAGCGAATTCCTCTTGTTATACAAGCATTTTATATAATAACCCTTGTGTAACGCCAAGCCCATAGCCTGAGGAGAGGGGTCACTAATCTTTAAAATTGTCCTTGCCCCGTATTTATATGTCTATAAGAAAATTAAATGTAAAATTTATAAATACAACAGTTCACGGTTGGGGACGAGCCTAAATGGCAGAATTTCTGTCGATACTGGAACAAATGAGCACCCAGCACTCGTGGTCCAGACGGTAACGTCGCATACTTTTAGAGTGGCAACGAGTAGGCACATGGGGTCGAATCCCACGGCCGACTATCCTGACTGCGGTCTTCCAGGGTTCTCATAAGTTTTACCAAGCAGATGCCGGGATAGTACTTTAAGAAAGGCCATGGCAGATACCTTCCTCATCTTCTACCTAATTCATCCTGACCTGAGCCAAAAGGCCTTACTTAAATAAAATTCAATGAAACAAACTGGCGACGTGCTTAGATGACAAAATCTCTGACGATACTGAAACATAAATTAGCGACGCGCCTAGATTACAAAGTTTCTGTCGATACTGAAACATATATCAGCACAAGGATCGAAACTTGACTGGGTACGCTAAAAAAAATTAGCAATGGGGATTAGACGAAAATGACATTTAGAATCAGACCGTGGAGCATCTGCGAAAACGCGCTCTGGACCATGAATACGGCCGGTCCTGAAATTGAATTCCAGTGTTTGGCTACCCTTACTGGATGTTTTATTCAGTCACAGTAAGCAAGTATGGGGTGTACATTAAGAACACGGCAACTACCTTCCTCGTTCCTCTCTCTCCGCCTCCAGACTAAAGCCACTGGAAATGAAACTCAGATAAAAACTGGTAAATAGGCGTTTTATTGAATATCCCATGAAGACAACGTTGCTCCATGTCACGTTATTTTTTAACTATAGCATCATGAACGAAAAAAAAAAACTGAACAACAGATAGGGCACGGCCGAAAAAAAAAAAAAGCTCCTTGATTGGAGGATTTGATTTCGTGTATCCAATTACAATTCATCTTGCACTCGTCTTGTGTTTCGCGACAGCAACGAAGCTTTATGAAAACTGTTATGAGCCCGTTCGGTCGCCATATGTTATGTGAGGTTTTTGTGCCGGAAGAGCAGCGAAGTGAAGACTGATGGGTCATACGAATACGCTTTCTGTTCTCCAAATATTAATATTGAAACTCCAATAATATTACCTTACTTTTTGGGAGTATTCAAAGGGAAATATTTTGTAATTCAATTGTTTTTGTTAATGTTTGTATAAGGCGTATATATTGTATCAGCTAGTAGTATAATTTCATGCCAAATCAGCTAGTAGTATAATCATGCCAAATCAGCTAGTAGTATAATCATGCCAAATCAGCTAGTAGTATAATCATGCCAAATTAGTCCTTAAATTCTTATAGAAATTTCGATTATCATACTTTTTGTTTCTAAAAGCAAAATGCTCCGTAAATCCTGTATACAGCCATACATTATGTTGAAGAGGTTATTAAGTACTTTTTTTTTAGAGAGGGGGTGGGTGAAACCATGATAATCCTTAAACTGTGTGTAAAAATCCATATTAAATTAAAAACTTATTATGCTGTCCGTTGTAGCCAAGTACCGTTGCCCTTCCTGTACTTTTACGGAGCTGTAAAATATAATAAATAAAGTTTGAATGGCTTCATGTGAATGCCTTGATGGTACAAAACCAAGGCTGCTACAATCTTCTCTCCTTCTCCCGTGGAATGGACACAGTAAAAATCATATGACCTGATGGCATGTAGCCTTAAGATGACCCAAAACCTCCTCGAAATGTAAACTTTGTATTTTCGGTCATTTTAGAAACTAAAGACTTCATCCCGTCTCGATTTTGTAAAGTTTCTAAACCCCACAAACACCCATGCCCCAGCCGGGATTCGAACCCAGAACCTTGGAGCTCCTGGCCTGATGCCTCAGATCACACGGCTACCGGGGTCGCTTGCTCGAAATGTACAAAGTACGAAATAGTTTTGTTTTTAAAGTGATGATTTGAATTTGAATTTTAGGCATCTGAGGCTCAGGCCGGGATAGGGGCCGGGAAAGATATCGGACAGGGCCTACGTTGAAGGTGCCATAGCGGCATTTACCTTGTGTTAAAAAATGAACTTTATAAAATAAAGAACTGCATGGAAACGGTACACGCAATAAATAGGAGAAGTAGGACTCAAAAATTAAGATCTTCGTACTAAAATAGAGAGAGAAAACAAAACAGCATAGACAAAACCATACTTGTAACTAAAGTAAAATATAGAAACAATGTTCCATATCGCGTATGACAATAAGAAGAGTCGTTGTTATGGTTACATTTTGACGTTTTAACCATACGTCATCGTAATCGCCTGTCAGCTCTCCCATTACTCAAAAGATTATTCCAACCCCTTTACCTCACCGACCCGAAATCGAGCTCTCGTAAAAAAGAACTTTAACATAAAACGATTTTCCTTTTTACCAGTACTTTCTCACAGAGGACACATCTTTTGGCCTTATGTTCTGCATAAACTTATCATAATATCTAATATCAGACGGCTTGGAGAAGTTTAATGGTGCAGCTCACACATCAATTCTTTTCTCAACCCTATCCCACCTCAACACATCATCTCCCATTCTAGAAATGAAAATAATAAAAAAAAGAAGAGAGAAATAATCATTTTGCAAAAGCAGCGTACCTCTACACGTTGATGAACGATACCCAGAAACACCCTCGAGGGACAAATCCTTGTTTAATAGTACCGAGTAAGAGACCGAAATTACATTTGAGTTTATTATGATCGGGCTTCATTAAAAACAGGTTGGTTGAAATTATTGAAGTCGTCCTCTCTCTGTAACCCCCCGTTCTTTTCTGCTCTCATCCCCTAAATATCCCCTTTTTCCCCCCTTGCTCCAACTCCGGCCACATGCTTTTTTTTTTCATCTTTTTCTCTAACGAACTCCAGGCTTTTACAGTTCATAATACATATTGGTGCCCGAGGCCACAGGGTAACATGGCATACGATGATGAAAGGGCACAGAAAACATGCTGTACTTTTTATTATTTTTTTTTTTAAAAAAAGGTCAACTTTATTTTTCATGAATTCAGGGTTGACAAATGTATTCAAATTAACGTTCATTCCATTTTTATCAACAATATTCTTTTTCACAACGTACTATTTATTATCATATTTCCTTAAAAAAAAAAAAAACGAGATGGATCGAACAATGACTCATTAACAAAACAAAGTAGTAACTTATTCAAGTAAATAAAAATATTTATTACTACACAAAATGTATTGAATATTATATACAAAATAGAACAGCTAGAGGCTTTGCTGTAACAGTAAACTATTTCGACATGCCACGTGTTGATGTTATATTTTCACTTATGCTTTGTTTAGACTACTAAGATTGTTGCAAGGTAAGAATCATGGTTGAACATACGTTGAGACTACGGAATTTAACTTGATTATAGCGCTTGTCCTGCCATCTTGTGAATATCGCGTAACTAGGAGAACAGTTACACGAGAAGAGCTTTAAATTATAAAATAATCATCATAAATGAATTAATTGAAGCGTAACATTTTGTATATTAGTTATGCCAATATTCTTTTACACTTTAAAAGTGATACACACCACTAGGATCCTATATATTTCGATAAAAAAATAAATAAACTCACGAAGTGAGCTGCGCTTAGCGGCCATCTTGCGTTTAGGTAACTAACGTACGAAGATAACCGTTGTTAAGCTGAAGATGGTTAAATTCGAAACCTGCGTTAACGACAGAGTTGCCAACCGTCCGATATTTTACCGGACGGTTCGGTTTTTGACCTCCTTGTCCGGTGTCCGGTACGAACGCAAAACTGGACGTTAAAATGTTCGGTAATTTTTCCTCTTTACTAGTCCTATTCTCTGTTCTATTCATATGATTTTTTAATTCCGTGGAAAGTAGATTTAGTTGAATCTGGATTCTAAAGTGAACCGGATTTGAAAACACGGCTGATCACGGCCCTAGCGCAATTCCATTCCGCAACGAATTGGTTGTTCCGTCGCAGTGATGTTATCATTTGTAAGGTGGCAGTAATACCAATTTGGCCTATTTTTTGGGCTAAATCTACCATATTTGGAGAGGCATTTAGCCATACAAATATACGAAATGCTTATACCCTTAAATATAGCTTATTTTATGAAACTTTTGCCATTTTTGACCTTTTTTTATTAGAATGATTTCTAAAAATACTTTTTTATTTGAAAATGAAATGTAAACTAGAAAAATAAGCCTATCTGTCATTATATACAATCATATTAATTGATTTCTCAAGACAGAGGATGTCTTATTACGCAACAAACCCTTGTTTTTTATTCTTTCTCTCTCCCCGCACACCACAGATTTAGAGCTACTCAACAATACTTGTCAACTCAGACAATAATTTTATTGTCGCTCCCGTAACTGCCCCATTTGCTACTTTTTAATAATTTTAATTTCGCATTTCATTGCAAGATTCTTAAGCAGCAAGAATGTGACTACATATCTCGAAGTTTTCTAATACAAATTTAATCATTTTTCGGTTCTTCAAGCCATGGAGAGTAAAGGAGAGCGAAGATGGTAAGAATTATTTGTCAAGTATATTTTGTGCATGCCATAATTATATTGCCAATTATATTTGCTTTTCTGTTTTAAAGTACGATGTATTATTGATGGTAGACTACAACAATTACAGTACATGTGCCGACTCAACCAAAACTGGAGTAGGTAAGTTTAATAAATGCTTCAAAAGTAACTAAAGTTATTAAATTCGAACTCCGAATCGAGCTCAATTTTATGCGAAGTAATAACTTTTTCGCCAGCCCCCACCCCCTGTGGAAGGGGGGTGTTTACCTCCCAAAGTCTCGACAACAACCCGCCACCCCCACCTTGACATTTTTGTTGTAAGAAAATCGATAGAAACCCTACAAATTTTGACTTTACACCCACTCCAAACTGAAAATCCTGACTGAAACTCAGGTTGTTCACATTCTTGACGAGCAATGATGTCATAATCTTAAGAATATACGTACTCCTGGAGGGTGTCCGGTATTTCCATTTTCTAAAGTTGGCAACCCTTGTTAACGGTACGTAACTTGCGTTTACCGTTACTAAAATGTTATATATTTTATTACGACACTTAAATTGTCTAGTTAGCATGAGTAAATGTCTAACCCAGCGTTCCGCAAACTATTTTTAAGTGCGGACCAGTTTTATTAGTTTGTCGATTCAACGGCCCACGAGCAGGCCTCGAGGACCATCTGTGGTCCGCGGACCACAGTTTGCGGAACGCTGGTTTAACCTATACCCTGCTAGCCGCACGAGCCTTCTTGGCTCCTGCACGGTCTTGAAAGCACATGATCTCGTTGTTGTCAATCAATCAATTTGACCTGGCAACAGCGCATTGAAAGGATTATCCATTATAGAATTAATACAAATTAATAACTTTCAATTTTGTTTGATTAACTCGAGTATCGAGATTATATCAAACCCTTGGTTACTTTACACCATGTAATTTGTATCTTCATCCAATTTGCAGTAAATGTAAACGTATTTCGAATTAAATCACTGTACTTAACACCCTTTGGAATCAATTAATAGTTCCCATGAAAAAGCCTCAAAAAGAGGAGGGTGCATGCATATCAATATATATATATATTAGCAACGTTTCTTTCAGTTTCAGGTAGCTCTCCTGGGTGTTGTGTGTTTGTAAAACTCCAGTATGAGTACTTTTGATTTCTCCAGATTCTTGTCTTTTGAGTGCTGAGTAATAGCCACCCCCCCACCCTGTTTCCTGGCCACCCACCTAACAAACTTGATGAATTTGATAAGGAATTTTATGTTTAGTGTAGAGCTGACTACTAGAAAAAAAGATAGTATGTTGTATTTTAAATTTCTCTATAACCAAACTTTCATCACCACAAGAAAAAAAAATCCAAAAAATTTACTCTTCTGGCAACCATGTTGCTCGAGAATATGTCCGGTTCGGAGAATAGGGGATGATTTCAAGTGCGGGGGTGAGTGAATGAGCGCATATAATAACGAACCAAGTGAGTCCATGTGGTGGCAGGGAAAGCATAAAGAGCAAGTACATTGTGTGTGTGTGTGTGTGCATTTGAAAGAGAGAGACAGAGAGAAGGGGATGTTCATAAAAAGCACCCTATCAGCCTCCTTCCATCGCCCCCCCCCCCCATTTCTGAACTACTACGTTTGTGTGGCAACTGGCAACTAAACTAAACCTTAAAAGTATACGTGTCCTGTCACTTATAGCATGACAGAAATAAGTCAGATTGGAAAAATACACAGCAATAATTTGTATATACAGTATATATATCCAGCAAAGCAGCATATCGTCACCGTAACTGCAGAAGGTTGTATGTTAAAAATGCAACTTTTCTGGGGAGTGAAAAAAAAAATCTTTACTTTCAACATACGACTTTCTGATGTTTCCGTAACGAAATTACGTAAATTTAATAATGTCACGCCTAAGTGTATACGTAGATGAAATAATTGGAGATCCTATCCAATGATTGGATTTAGAAGAAATAGATCCACGTTGGACCAGATTTTTCGCCCTGAGACAAATCTTAGAGAAGAAATGGGAATACAATGGAACTGTTCAACAGATATTCATTGATTTTAAGAAAGCATGTGAGTCTATCAAAAGGGAAAAACTAGCCTCCTGGTACGATTTGGAATTCCGAAAAACACTTGTTCAACTAGTTAGGATGTGTCTCAGTAACCCCATAAGCAGAATACGGATAGCTAATAAAATGTCAGGTACTTTCAAGATTCGCAACGGATTGAAACCTTATCACCACTACTGTTTAATTTTGCGCTAGAATATGCGATTCAAAATATAAAAGAGGGCAAATTGGACTATCCTCGAATGCATTGAACCAATTGTTCGCATACGCGGATGATGTAGATTTAATAGGGGTGGGTGGGGGATAAATGAACTGCACATTAACACCTATGCCTGCGCGCGATTCGTCTACAGGTAAACATAGAGAAAATAAAATATATGATAAGCAGAAAGAAACACAGGGGATGAAGCAAATAGATACATAACAAGCAAAAACGAGGTCACACAAGAAATAAAAAGTCGCTTAGCATCGGGCAACGAATGGTTCTATTCAATCCAGAAACTGGTAGACTCGCGATAAATATCAAGTAAGTTGAAATTGAAAATATGCAGAACGGTTATTCTGCCGGTGATAATTTTACGGTTGCGAAAGTTGTGGGAGTACGGTCCTAGCAGATGAACATAAATTACAAGTGTTTCAAAATAAGGTTTTAGAGAAAGATATACGGGCCGAAACGGGACGAGATGACTGGAGAATGGAGGAGACTGCATAATGAAGAACTCCACGGGTACGATTCACCCGATGTTGTAAGAATAATGAAGTCACGACGACTAAGGTGGCAAGGTCATGTAGCTCGGATAGGGGAAAACAAAGATTATATGTGGTTGGAAAGCCGGAGAAAAGAGACCGTTGAGAAGATCGAGACGTCGATGGGATGGCAATATTAGAAGAGATCTTCAGGAGATACGTGTTCGTAATGAGAACTGTTTGGATGTTGCCCAGGCGATCGTCTGTTACTGCAGCGATCAACTTCAACTCACGAGTTCCGTAAGCCATAGAGTGAGTGAGTTAGTTTGCACAAAAATGAAAATACGAGTATATGCCATTTTAAAAAAAATCAAGTTAACCAACTCGCTTACTCAAATTTCCTGGATGAGCACTGTTTCTCTAGGCATGAAAGTTAAATCTTTCGTATGCACCAACTCTAATTCAAGTAGCTGTTCCAATGTTCTACACCAGCATTATTGACAACTGATAAAACTGTCAACGTAATATTGGTTTGTAACGTTAAGCTATCTTAGCTGCCAACTGGAGAAAGCATTAAAAAAAAAAGTATCTTCTGTCCGAATCGTCTTCCTTTATTAATGATTAGAGACAAGATTTTTATAGTGGACGCGATATGTGTCAGTTTTATGTAGAAACAAGTCCTACAGACTTAAGAGTTGTTTATTTCCACCTATCAGCTGTAGTATTCACCCATCAAATCAAAAAGATTGTTGGATTTATGATCTGGCAACGTTGTGAATTAAAACGATGCGCGGTTTTTTCAAATACGAAAATATTATTTACATTCTTGTCAAAGTATATATTATTGTAAATGTCGTATTTATTAAATCTGCTGTCTTGGTTTCTATATCGACATAAAGGATCCTTATGAGGTCTTCTGGTGCGAATACAAGCAGATAAGTATGTATTACTATAAAAAAAAATTACAAGAAAATCGTCGCTAAATAAAGATATTCTAATCCTGCTATATTTGTGCATATTTAAAAATATGTATGAGTAAACTTTAGAATAAGGGCCTATTTTGGATCTGGTTAAAAGTTCATGCTCTTAAGATCAATTCTAGCTAATTATGACACCTACTACCATTCATATAAATAAAAACACCACAACAGCTTAATTTTACAGTCGCCATTAAACACAAATCTCAGTTTAATTAACAAATTTCGGAAGTGTATGCGAAAGGACGCGAAATTGGTATCGCAAACTACGATCTTCTATAAAACGAATTTGCGTTCAATAAACTGCAACTTGAACGGAATACGATAGGCAGCTGGTTCCAGCCCATGCAATCTTTAACATACTCTTATCTATAGACCTCATAATATATAGACTTAGCACGCTTCCCCATTTCTGGATGGCGCTAAAACTAATGGACTTTTGTTCAGAGCACGTGATTTTGAATCCATTCGCTAGGTAGCTCTGCCATAGACGTCATATTCTACTACGAGGTATTCTACTACTAGTAGAATATGACGTCTATGGCAGAGCTACCTAGCGGATTGATTTAAAATCACGTGCTCTGAAGAAAAGTCCATTAGCTTCAGCGCAGCCATAAATGGGGAAGCGTGCTAAGTCTTATCTATTATGAGGTCTATGCTCTCATCTTTACCTCCCTCAGCTCAAATCGAAACATGACCGACATATTATTTGCAGCAGACATGTAAGATGCATCTGATGTGTGTTGTCTGGAAATGGTTACTAAAAGAATACAAGGTACCTAGCAAGTAAGCTGTTTAATTTTATTTTACGAATATATTTTATAAAGACTTTCTCCAGGTAACCTTATATCGCATATACTTTTTTCACCGCCTTTCTCTCTATATTAGTTTTTTTTTGTACCGAAATCAGTATGAGTCGCAGTGGCTCAGACGGTAGCGCGTCTGACTACGAATCGGGCGGCCCGGGTTCAAATCCCGGTCAGGACACTGGAGAATTTTCTCGCAGTGTTCCCATGCCTGGCGCTCTGATGTGCACTCAAATTGAGTACCACTGGGCTGGACGCCTTGGGAAGGTAAAGGCGGTCGAGCGTGGGACTAACCACCCCACCTCTCTTCGTATAAGGTCAAGAAAATCTGGAGCGCTACCTCCACATCCTCCATGCGCCGGTCACGCATGGGGGATAGCCTTACCTTTTTTTTTATCTTACCTTACCGAAATCAGTAATTTTTATTTACCGCAAAATCGTGTCCCTATTAATGATTGTTCCATGCAAAACCATGCACTTTATTTTCGCAATTTTCAAGTTGAATTTCGCGTTGAGATATTTTCTAGACACCGCTGGTTTCCCAGATGTCATTATTGAATCCAATACATGTATTTATATTACCCAGTCCTACCTAACTGTAAGCTCCAACTAAAACAGCAAATAATCTACATATATCTGATCATACGTCAAAGTCAGGTAAGTTATCATTTGGGCAAGCCTCAAAGGAGTCAAAGCTTTTAAAACAAATTACCATTTTCCATCCACGATGTATCTTGTCAGGATAAATACCCCCTTGCTTCTATGCATACACAGTTTTTTGTTTATACGCTCTCTTCTTTGACTTAATTACGCATGCGCAACACATAATTCATTTGTCTCAAATACGCACCACTAAACAACATTACACACTATACGTGCGTATGTGAAGTTTTTTAAAAAAAAAAAGTTCCGAGAAGCACAAGGGACTGACTATGTTTGCGTGTGGATGTGGACAAGAATATATATTTACTTTTTTTTTCGTCCTGATGAGATGAAAGGGGGAAGAGAAATGTCATGTGTTTGAATGCAGTAGTTTCCTCTTTCTGCCGTCAGATGCCTCTAGCATAGGACTCGCCTGATTATTACGCGAGATAAAAGAGGCGATGCTCCTCCTGCATTTAAATTAACCGTGTTCAAAAGATTTCGTCTGACAGCTAGTATAACATTCTATTAAAAAGGAAAATAAAAAAACAAAACAAAGCAGGAACCACTAGACTATAACACTAGTTGACTAACTTACATTTTAGTGACCGAATAAATAAAGAAATGAAAAAAAAAGTATGATGAGGAAAGTTAATGAAATGTATAACAAGGTGAATTCTTTCCCAAGCTCAACCATGAGAAAAGCGCGGGTAAACAAGAAAAAAGAAACGCTAAGACTTTTAATTGCCTTTCTATGACGGTGATACCACATTTCGTCCAACGAAATTTTGTCCACGCGACATTTCGTCCACAAATATTTCGTCCACAGACATTACGTCCAGAGACAATTCGTCCACTTGACTTTTCGTCCGCAAGACATTTCGTCCGACAGATTTTTCGTCCACAAGACATTTCGTCCAACAGATTTTTCGTCCACGAGACATTTCGTCCAATCGACTTTTGGTCCAACGGATTTTTCGTCCACAAGACTTTTCGTCCAATCGACTTTTGGTCCAACAGATTTTTCGTCCACAGGACATTTCGTCCAATCGACTTTTCGTCCAACGGATTTTTCGTCCACAAGACATTTGGTCCAACGGATTTTTCGTCCACAGGACATTTCGTCCAATCGACTTTTGGTCCAACACATTTTTCGTCCACAGGACATTTCGTCCAATCGACATTTGGTCCAAAGGACTTTTCGTCCAATACACAGCCTAAACAGCTACTGAAACGAAATTTAGTAATGTGATACATTATCACTAGTAGGTTACGAAAATATTACCAAATGTCTCCAAAGGTACCATATTGAATCCAAAATGGTGGAGCTAAAATCCATTTTCCACGCCGTTTGAACTAGAGATACCAAATTTGGTACAAATGTGTAATATCGAGAGTAGTTTAGGAAAATATTACATTTTAAAAAAGGCGCCACCTTGGCTAAAAAATGGCCGCGAAACTCATTGCTTTATAGAATACACGCCCAAACCGCTGGAGCTACTGAAACGAAATTTGGTATGGTGGTACATTATCACTAGTAGGTTACGAAAATATTACCAAATGTCTCCAAAGACGCCATATTGAACCCAAAATGGCGGAGCTAAAAATCAACTTTCACACCGTTTGAGCTAGATATCAAATTCGGCACCGAGGTGTAGTATAAGAGTAATTTAGGAAAATGTTACATTTTCAAAAAGTCGCGATCTTGGATAAAAAATGGCCGCCAAACTAATTGTTGTATAGAGTACACAGCACAAACCGCTTGGTCTACTGAAGTGAAATTTGGTATGAAGGTACATCATCACTAGAGAGTTAAAAAATATTAAAAAATGTATCCAAAACCGCCATATTAGATCCAAAATGGTGGACCCAAAAACATTGTCCACACCGTTTCAGCTAGAAATACGAAATTTGGCATAAAGGTGTATCATCAAGAGTAGATTAAAAAAAAATGCACAATGTTAAAAAAGTAGCCATCTTTGATTCAAAATGGCCGCCCAAATATCACTTTCGACGTCGTCTGAGCTAGGAGTAGGTCACGACAATAAAAGAAAATGTTAAAAAGTCGTCATTTTTAATCTAAAATGACGACCCCAAAACCCATTTTTAAAACCACTGAGGCTAGAAAAACGAAATTCAGTATGAAGACGTACCATCACGGGTAGGTTAGAATAAATGAGGCAAATCTTCAATATGGGGACGAAGCTTCCCCCCCCCCTTGCTGTTGGGAGAAGATTGGCACCATGAGGGAAAGGTGCCCAAAGAGAGTAGCTACGACAAAGGGGCGCAACCCCCAAAACACCCAAGTTGGGATGCAGCCCTCGCGAGGGGCTAGGGGCTGCGCCCGCATTGAAGCAAAGAAGCAAAGCGAATCCACATAATATATAGTCCCATTATCACTCACTGACATTGATCATATTTCCCAGGCCAAACTACTGAAACTAGAAACAACAAATTTGGTATGAAGGTGTATGGCCAAAAGTAGGTAAAGGAAAACTTCCGACCGACATTTTGAAAAAGTCGCCATCTTGCATTCAAAATATCCGCAA